>JARQOC010000003.1:586649761-586863815 GCA_033576535.1 Allobates femoralis
AGTCCAAAAACTAATGCTGGACTTAAGTGTGACTGCACTTTTCAAAAACGCTATGAGTTTTTTTACTGGATCCAAAAAACGCTACAAGCAACATATTTTGGTGCAGTAAAAAAACGCATGCATTTTTTTAACATGGGGCCCTATGAGAAACGCATCTGTTAATGCATGGTACATATAGGCACCATCGGCTAACGGATGCGTTTTTGCTAGCATTTGTTGGGAAAAAAATGACTAAGGCTAGGGTCACACTTTAAACCTGAATTGCTTTCACCGCATCCAGATCCGGATGTGGTGAACGCAATTGTCTTCATACATTCAGCAATCCGGTTACCGGATAGTTTGCTCATCCCTGCTGCCGCAGGGATGAGAAAACTGTTCTGTGTATAGTAAACTATTTATTTAATAAATAAATGTTTAATGTCTCTAGGGGGTGCCCAGTCCCCCTAGAGACCTTACACCCACTCAGGTGGGCTTATCCTGCTATAATTTGTTATATGCAAAAGCGGCGGGCTTCTCAGAGCGGCCAGGCTCTCAGCACTGCAGCAAGCTGAGAGGGGGCATGCATGATTACTAAGCGGGTGGAGGGAGCAGCAGACAGGCCCGCCTTTGGACACTTTTACAGAAACAAAGAACTCACACAGGACGAGGTGATTATAACCTCTATTCTGTACTTTAATACATCGTTTTCTTCAGCAAAAGGGATGCCTAGAAATGAGGATAAGAGGGGGTGCAGGGACTGGTATAAAGATGCGGGGGGGTCAGTTTGTGGGGTCATGCGTGCCGCTCTGAGGAGCCCGGCGCTTTTGTACATAACAGATTATAGCAGTATATGCCCACCTGAGTGGGTGTATGGTCTCTAGGGGGACTAGGCACCCCCTAGAGACATTATACATATATTTATTTATTAAATAAATAGTTTTACAAACCACAGAGCACTCTGCTTATCCCAGCGGCAGCCGGGATAAGCAAAGTATATGCGGGAACCGCATTGCTCAGGATTACACATCCTGAGCAATCCGGTTCCCGCATTGCGGATGCTAAAACCGCTCCGAAAACTGCATCCTGCATGATTTTTACCGCAGGCTGCAGAGCCGGAGACGGAAACCGGATTGTTTGTGAAGCAATCCGGTTTTTAGCATTGGCTCCTATGAGGAGCGTTTCTTGATCCGGTTTTGAGCTGTTTGAAAGCTCAAAACCGGATCAGGTTTAAAAAAAAACAAAACGTAGATGTGACCCTAACCTAAGTCCAAAAAACCCAGAGCTGCACAGGAGGCTCAAATTGCACCCTAAAAAAAATGGATCAGTTATTAAGAACAAGGGAAAAAACTGATGGCCATGTGTGACCCTAGCCTAACTAAAGTGTCCCCCTAATTTTTCATATTTAAAACTGCACCAAAAATGGATCCTCACAAAATGGAGCCATGTGTGTGTGAACATGTGTGGCGTTATCTGCAGCACTATTTACTTACCTCACCTCCCAGCAATCCAACAGTGATCTGCAGCGATGTTGTCATTCCCAGAGGCTGCAGAACCTGTGAGTTATTCCGTGCCTCTTGGACCTGCGCGTGGGACTGAGTGACATCACTCAGTCACATGGCTCAGTGCCAGGTCCTTGAACACTGAACAAATAACTCACAGGTCTTGTGGCTTCCGGGATGAGAGGACATCGCTGGAGATCACCATGGGATAGCAGAGAGGTGAGAAATTAGTGCAGAAGATAACATCAAAAGAATTGTCGTGCTTATTGTTTGTGCTATCCGCTTTTGAGCCCAAAAGCAGGTTTGCACAAAACGGATCATCTGAATGCCAAATTGTGAAATGCATGACTTGGGTGAGACAGCCAATGTCACTGCATTTCACTGCAAATAGCGAATCTGATTCCTTACAAAACGCAGCACTAATGAAAAGAGGAAAAAATTCCTCTTCCGTTCGACGTAGTCCAATGAGGTTTTCTTCTTTAGCTCAGCTACATCTCTGGTAGAGATCCTCTACCAGAGATGTAGTTGAGCTGTGCAGCTGTGGGAAAGTTCATGTGAGTTCATGCTGCATGTTCATGAGTTCATGAACGTTTCCCTGACAGCACTGTGCGGCTTCTTCAAATGAACAGCTGATCTGCATTAGATGATCGTTTGAAATAACCGGTGGGAAAGCCAGCAGTGATACTTTACCGCCGGCTTTCCTGCTCTGTTCAGCGCTCCCCGCTCCCTGATGCCCCCTCATCGCTCTCTCCGCCGCCTCCCCGCCTGATCCTAAGTTAGGATAGGGCGGGGGGAGCAGATCCAGGGAGTGGGGAGGGGGCATCAGGGAGTGGGGAGCGCAGCACAGAGCAGGAAAGCCAGCGGTGAAGTCTTCTCACTGCCGCCTGCTTCCCCGCCCTGGTCATTCGCTCCCCACTCCCTGGTGCTGCGCTCCCCGCCCGGTCCTAACTCAGGATGGGGATGGGAGGTGGTGGGGGGAGTGGGCAATCGGGATGGGAGGCTGCGGGGGGCAGTGGATTGAGCTGAATGATTGTTTAAAATCCAATGGCTTTTTAAGGCCGGTTTTTAAACAGTCATGCCCCCCATTTCAGCCTTTTCATCTGCCTCAAACCTCTTTATAGGGTCCTTTTGGTGAACAAACTGTTATCGAACATAATCTAGAACTGTCGAATTTGAAGCTAATTGTTCGCATTCGTCGAATGACTCGAACACCGCCCAAAACAGCTTGAATTTGAGATTGGCGAACATTTCGAAATTGAACATCGCTCATCTCTAATCCTGAAGCAAGCAATTCTGAGAGTTCAGAAATGCTGTGCCAATGTATTTTTTTTGTATAAATCAATATTTATTAACTTTTTTGAGTATGGTAACAATTTCCAATGCAGATAACTTTCATCACAAGTCAAATATCATGGTCCACAGAAATACAAAATTATCTGAATAGGTGTCCCTATAACAGGTTACAAGCTCGCAAAATCATCTGCTCTATGTCGTAAGGGGCAATGACCCTTGATGGGACCGCACGTCGCCGCGGGGCTAACTCACGCAGATGTATTGGCATATACCAAAACAGGCATGTAACAGTATAACGTGAGGGATTCATTAACCACATATTACAATTAGAAGTTAAGAAAGAGAATAGAAAGGGAATTAAAGGAGATATAAGAAAGGGGTAGAGGAGAGTAGGGTCAGAGAAATTAGGAAGGTCAGTATGTCTCATGTTCAAGTATGCAGGCATTAAGAATCATATAGTAGTTATCTATCCATGTTTACGTCAACTAAGACTTTAGTGACTCAGATTCCCGTATCAATATCCACGGTGCCCACAAATCACAGTGTCTCTGTATGCTGTTCTCGTCTGGCATGCTATGGGCGATCAATTCCTCCAGTCTACAGGTGGCGTTTAGTTCATGTACCAAGTCTCCCCTGGTCGGACGTTCGGGTTTTAACCACAGTCTGGAGATAAGGAGTCTCGCAACTGTGAGAAAATGACGAAGGAGAGATTTTTTAAATTTAGCTATAGACATACCCGAGCATGATAGTAAAGCCATCTGAGCATCAATTTTTATTTGGGTATTGGTCGTCCTACCAAACAGGTCCTCCACATCGTCCCAGAAGGTGCGCAAATGTTCGCATCCCCACCATATATGGAGATATGTGCCTCTCTGGCCACACTGTCTCCAACAATCGGCCGATCTGGATGGAAATAGTCTATTGATCTCCGCTGGGCATCTGTACCACCGTGCCGCCACCCTGTAGTTGCGATCCTGAGAATCCACAGATATTGAGGACTTGCGGATAAAAAGGAAAACTTTCTCCCAATCCAATGTGGTGAAGGTTCTGTTGAGATCATGCTCCCATCTAGTGGTGAAGGTGGGCAGAGTGGTTGTGGGGCCCTCCGCCAAGTCCTGAAAAAGCTTGTATAGGGTAGATACCGCATGGTCCAAAAGACAACCGTCCTTGCACCATTTTTCATATTGGGTCAGTGGTCGGAAAATATTTGATCTGGGTATAGACTGGAT
The DNA here is from genome assembly GCA_033576535.1 of Allobates femoralis. Taxonomy (NCBI): domain Eukaryota; kingdom Metazoa; phylum Chordata; class Amphibia; order Anura; family Aromobatidae; genus Allobates; species Allobates femoralis. The sequence goes on from JARQOC010000003.1 coordinate 586,653,762, forward strand.
ATAATGTTGCAATCTGGCCCGATGGAACCAGGTGTCTGGGGGCTGGGCCAGACCAGGGAACAAAGACCCCACTTCTTTGCCCGTGTCATCGCTAATGAAGTTAACTAGAGTCGGGTGGGAAGATCTATCTAGGTGTAAGAACCCCCGCTCACCCTGGCTCACCCAAAACTGAGGATTCCCAAAGATCGGGGTCAGGGGTCCCGGGATCGTCGTCAAATGCAAAGTCTTGTTATATCTTTGTATAAACAGTTTCAGTTGTTTGGTGATAAAACCACCAGAGGTCCCAGGCAACATCCCCCCAGACCAGATCTCCGACAGAGGGTGACAAGGAGACATATGTTTCTCGCTTTGTGTCCACCTTTTGGGCTTTTCCTGTTGGAACAGGTCTAGGATGCACTTGCCCAGGGAGGCAAGGTGATATAATTGAAAATCTGGGAGACCCACTCCCCCTCTATCAACCCTTCGGGCTAGAAGACGATATGCTAGTCTGGCTCGTCCATGAGACCAGATGAATTTATTGATCATGGTCTTCAGCCTAGAGAAGAAAGAGGCAGGGAGAAGGTATGGAATAGTCTGAAAATAATATAGTAGTCTAGGGAGAAGGTCCATACGAACCGCGTTAACCCGCCCCATCCATGATAGCGAGAGTTTATGCCATTTACTAAGATCTGCCTCCGTTTGTTTTAATAGGGATTGATAGTTCAGGGAGAACAGGGCAGCCGGGTCCCGTGTCAAGTGGATGCCGAGATATTTGAGGGCGTCCCGCTTCCACGTAAACCCATAATCAGACTTTAATAGACAAACCACTATTTCCGGCAGGGAGACGTTCAGCATATCTGATTTTGACATATTGATTTTAAAATTACTCAACTGCCCATATCTTCGAATTTCGTCTAAGCAGTTCGGAAGGCTGATCAGTGGGTTAGACAAGTAGAGAAGCAAATCGTCCGCAAACAAGGCTAATTTATGTTCCCTCCTATGAGTCGGGATCCCGCATATGGAGGTGTTGCCCCTGAGAGAGGAGGCCAGGGACTCCATACACAGGACGTATACCAGAGGGGAGAGCGGGCATCCCTGTCGTGTGACGTTTGAAATGTTAAACGGCGCAGAGAGGGAACCGTTAATGCTAATACGAGCCGTAGGACCCATGTACAGCGCCTCAATAGACCGCAGGGCATTGCCGGACAGACCTATGTGGCGCAGGGTTTCAAATAAGAACATCCAGTGCATCCTGTCAAACGCTTTTTCTGCGTCTAGGGACAGGATGCATACTGGGATTCCCCTCCTTCTAGCCCCGTCGATAAGCGAAACCGAACGTATCGTGTTGTCCCTGGCCTCCCGACCCGGGACAAACCCAACCTGGTCCATGTCGATGACCTCCGGCAGACCCTCCCTCAACCTGTTGGCTATGATCTTTGCATAAACCTTAATGTCTAAATTAATCAACGAGATGGGGCGGTAATTACTGCAGACCGTGGGATCCTTCCCCGGTTTGGGCAACATCACTATATGAGCCATGAGGGCCTGTTTAGGAAAAGCCGAGCCCTCGGCAACAGAGTTGCATACCTCGAGGAACAGGGGCCCCAAGCTATCAGAGAATGTCTTGAAAAATGCAGCGGTGTATCCGTCTGGACCTGGGGCCTTACCAGCTTTTAAACCGGCAAAGCCGTCTGCAATTTCCTCTATTGTGAAGGCCCCCGACATGGCTTCAACAATGGGGTGTGGGAGGGGTGGGATTCCGCTGCGTTTCAAGTAATCCTGTATTTTCCGCCTCAGCTGGGTTCTCTCCAGATCCCGGAAATGGCCCCCCAAATTATAAAGAGAATTATAATAATCCCTAAAGACTTTCAAGATGTCGCTTGTTTTATGACACCTGGCACCATCGGGTTTCTGAATGAACGATATGTTGTTGTGGACTCATCTGGACTCATCTGTGGATCTTGGAGCAAGTGCCCTGTGCACCCTATCCATCTCTATGGTGGGCCCCTCAGGTTCTCCCAGCACTTGATTGAAGAGCTGCTGCACTACATGTCTCAGCTCACCGGAGGGAACAGACTCTGGAAGACCCCGGACACGGATGTTGTTCCTCCGGTTGCGGTTTTCCGAGTCCTCCTGGCCTGAGAGTAGCTCCTCTATTAGGTTAGAGTGGGACTCTATCAAAGCTCTGTGGGCCTGCAGCTCATCCAACATGGTCTCCTGAGCCTGCTCCACTACCTCTACCCGGGCTGTGAACTCTCCCTTTAGGGCCTGAATCTCCTGCCTGTAAGTGCCCTCCAGGCGCGATGCCAGCCTGTCCAGGTCGTCTTTAGTGGGGAGATGCTTTATCAGGTTACTTAGCTCGGACACCGGGCGGGTGTCATGTGAAGTGGTGTGGCGGGCCTCCTCCTCCTCTCCTCCTTGTAGAGCTGCGTATCTGTTGCTCCTCTCCCGCCTCTCCTTGGCCGCAGCTCCCGTGTTGTGAGATGCCGCCGCCATCTTAGGTGCTGCTGTTGCTGAGCGGGGTAAAGTGGAAGAGCGGAGATATTTGTCTAGGCTCGTCTCCGGTCCCTGCGTTGCGGGTCTCCCGTGTCCCTGGGTCTTCCCGGTCCGGCCCATGTAAATGAGGGCTCCGGGGATGGCGGGAATAGAAGCCTCCTGAGCGCCTGCAGAGCGGAGCGGCGAGAAGCACGTCTTAGCCCTCCATCAGCAAGCCACGCCCCCCTGCCAATGTATTTTTAATTATTTTTCAATGTGGAAACAGACTTTGCTGGCCTAAGGATAGATACGCAGATTTTGAGTCAGATTCTCAACATCTGTATAAAAAAGCATCAAACAATGCACAATGGGCACAGGTCCTAAGAAGGGCAAGGGAGAGTTGTAGTGAAAGTGCTTAAGGACTCCTCTTGTCCCCGGGTTATTTCCGCAGAGATCTGTAGGGCAGGGGTGGCCCACTACAATCCTTAAGGTCTGAAAACAGTTAATGTTTTCAGGATTTCTCTAGCATTACATGGGTGCTAATTTCATCACCTGCACAGGTGATGATTCCAACACCTTGTGCAATCCTGAGTAAATACTGAAAACAAACACTGCTTGTGGCCCTTTAGAACTGCACTTGGCCAGCTATGTTCAAATGGAGAGTGTGTAGTGTCTTTTATTTTCATACCTCAGACCGTCAGGCTTGAGGCCTGCAGCTTTTTCACCAGTCTCTGTAGGGCACTATCAAAGCACCTGTTTGCAGAAACAGTCCAGCACATAAGGAGTAAACTAAAAAAACTTTACTGAAACAGACTCTAACGTTCAAACAAAAACATAACAATTGTGAGGTAGCACCCGGGGAACCCGCTTGCAAAATGACAAAAACACGTGTTTATAATTTAACCAATGTCTACCCGTTTATTTTTCACATATACTAACATAACCCAGGTAGCATGTTTGACACATATCACATTGATTATAAACACCATACATAAATACACCATACATTTACATATAACCTTACATAACACTTATATTGCAAATTACATCTTATAGTTACCCAGGACCTTTAACCACCTCTCTGTCCCCATTGGAGCTCTAACAACCGCTCCCGTGGTGGCTACGGCCTCCGGCCTACCTACATTTCACATACATTTAACAATACATCAGTTACCATATCAACGGGCCCTATGGGTCCCAATGGCGGAACCAGCCGCCTGGCTTTATTTCCCCAGCTCCATACTACCCCGGCATCAGGACTCCAGCCTGCCCGGGTTCTTACACACAGCATGTGACCCATCCTATAAGCCACCATGGACCACACACGTCCTTTCACTCGCTCACAGCCCATCATATAAACATCCATGGACTGTGGCACATCTGGGTTCAGAACAGGGATTGGCAAACCTTAGTATCCGGAACAACCATCCGTTACCCTACTATAGGAGCCCTATTAAACCCTGCATCTGACCTCTGGTGCATACATACATTCCGGTTCATCAGGACCTTTAACTGACTACACTGCGTCGGTCCCAAGGGCAGTCTATGCCCGCCTGGCACACTTCATAAAATCGCCTCCTGAAGGGCCACACACATTCGCCTCCCAAAGGCTACATACATTCCGGTTCATCAGGACCTTTACCTGACTACACTGAGTCGGTCCCAAGGGCGGTCTATGCCCGCCTGGCACACTTCATACATCTGCTTCTATAGGGCTACATTCACTCGCTGGGTCTTTTAAAAAGCCATACAATACTTGATAAGGTTCAACTGGTCCTTCACTGGACCTAATGGCGGCTACGCTCGCCTGGCATGACTTACACATAAGGTGCACAGTTCACACAAGCATTCAGGAACTGCTTTTCTTACCGGGCACGGATCCGGGTCTCGCTACCTGTGTCACAGGTTCCACCAGGCATCCCCCAAGGGCTCCTTTCCCGGACGTGTTTCACCCCACGCCTGGACCAGTATCCACCGGGTTCAGCCACGGCTTCCCCACTCCAGGCAGTGTCACGACCTCTGTCCTAAGCCTCGGCATGGAGCTAGCATGCTCCCATCGTACACACATACAGAGCCTTGCACTGCTCTGCACTCAGGCTGGTCTCAGCACGATCTCCAGTCTCTGAATGAATCTCTCAATCACTCAGCTGGCAGGCTCTTATCGTGCCTGCCACTCCCACTCTGAATCATCCAGCTGGGCTGCTATTACTCAGGACACACCCACCTGGGCAGTCAACAATCAGCACCCATTGCTCTCCTCAGGGCCTCCTCGATCTCATGAGCCACTCACTAGTCTCATGACTGTTTCAGATCCACAGCACTCACAATCACATTTAACTCCTTTTGTTCAGGTTAGGCTCACACAGCGTCATCCACTATCAAACCGGCCAGTGTGAACAGGATCATACCCTGATCCTGCATGTGATGCGCCCCGGCCATGGGGATCATGCCGGCGGTGCCTCACATAATGTATATAGTATATAAATATAATGAAAGTACCACCGGGATCAGCAGCACAAAGACTGTTAGAGAGGTGGAAAGTCCATGAAGCGCAAAGTCCATTAAGGTCTTTGAGTTGGACCCCAAAGGCTGCATTCATGCCCATTTATCCAGTAGGGGAAAGTGCAAAGGACGCAAAATGTGGAAAGAGGGAAACATAACTTTAACAAAAACACAGGCCTCAGTCAAGGCAGAATTGAAAACAAAACCTCAAAAAGTCCTTCTCTAGCCAAAACTCCAACTAAGGGATTGGTCATCGACCAAACAAGATGCCCTTTTTTTTTAGGAAAGTTCACTGTTCTTGGCATAAAAACTGTATTGCAGCATTCTCAGTGCTGCCCGGGCTGAAGGTTGGTGTTGGTGATGGTACTCTGCTGCTGGACAGTCTCAGGGGATCGCAAGGGCTACCCCTGCTAGGGCAGTCTCCACCACCACCTGCCCTCGAGCACACTACATTATGGCCACCGCTGGAGAAGATGATGGAGGAACTAGGGGGCCACCACGCCTTATAGGCCAGACAGGAACAACTTGTGGCATACCACAATTCCCTGTGGGTTTGGGTGCAGCTCGTTGGCTAAACAAGAGAGACCTGTCCTCCACCCAATGCCATATTCTTTCTCCTGGGTGGCCTACTCCTGCAACTTCTCAAATTGGTTGGTGGCAACCAGACATACGCTAACCGTGACCCACCCCATGCTGCCCCTCACCATCATAAATGTGACCTTCTTCCCGTCAATGAAGGTGTGAAGTTTTTGAGAAGATAGTAACACAGCAGGGTAGGCTGGTTGATGTAGCACGATGCCAAGTAACTTCTAGAGATGAGCCACCACCCTAGTGTTCGTGTTCGATTCGTCTAATCAGTGGGTGTTCGACGAATGTTCGTCGAATGCTCGTCGAACACCGTCGAACACCCCAGAACAGTAAATAAACAGCTATGTGGGGCTGTTTCACTTCCACAATGTATATACATACATTGCGGAAGTGAAATTAAGTAAAATAAAGTGTTAAAAATAAAAAAAAATTTATGCTCACCTGTCCGGCGGTCCACCGATGGCTCTGGCAACGTCCTGTTGCTGATAGGACCTGTGGTGAAGTCAGTTATCGTGGGAACTCCGGTCACATGACCAGAGTTCCCGCGATAACTGACGTCACCACAGGTCCTATCAGCAAGAGGACGTTGCCGGAAAGGTTAAAATAGCCATTTTTTATGTTTTGGACACTTTCTTTAAGTAAAAGAAAGTGTTCAAAATATAAACATGTCTATTTTAACATTTCCGGCAAGGTCCTCTTGCTGATAGGACCTGTGGTGACGTCAGTTATCGTGGGAACTCCGCTACTCGCTACTATTTCGAGTTCAAACCGGATTCTCCCAGATTGCCCCAGTCCGGTGCAATCCGTCACTATAGAGTCCCATGTTATGGGGCGCCGGATTGCACCGGACTCAGGTCAGCTGTTTATTTGAAGTAGCGCAGTGTTGTGAGGTTCATGTGAGTTCATGTTTACCTGCATGAACTCACATGAACTTTCCCATGCCCGGGTGCACAGCTCTGCTACATCTCTGGTGGAGGTTCTCTACCAGAGATGTAGCAGAGCTAAAGAAGAACCCTGGATTGGACTACGACGGACAGAAGAGGATTTTTTTTTAAATAAAGATGGAGTCCCTAAGTGTGTTTTTGTTTTTTTTTTCAAATAAAAATAATTTTTCTTGGTGTTGTGTTTTTATTTAAACAATTTAGTAGAAATTCATGGGGGTCATGTCTAATATTGGCGTGACCCCATGAATTCCGGGCTTAGGGCCAGCTAATAATACAAAGCTGGCCCTAACCCCTTTATTACCCAGTGAGCCACCGCACCAGGGCCCTGGAATAGTTGGGTTCAGCTCCAGGACATGGCACTTCAATGAACTCACCATCTTCTGGGGCGGCTGCGGGCTGCTATTCGCAGCGGGGGGTGCCCAGAAGGCTTGGGCCTCCCTGCACTGCAGATTCCAGCCCCCAGCTGCCTAGCTGTACATGGTTAATGTCTATTATAATCTTTCCGGCAATGTCCTCTTGCTGATAGGACCTGTGGTGATGTCACCACAGGTCCTATCAGCAACAGGACCTTGCCGGAGCCATCGGTGGACCGCCGAACAGGTGAGCATACATTATTTTTTTTAATACTTAATTTACTCAATAGCTGTTTATTTTGGCTGAAAATGCGGCTGATGCGGTTTTCTGACCGCATCTGCCGCATTTTCAAACCAATATCTAACAGCTTCTTAAACTGCTGAATTTGAACCAAATAGTTTGAATTCGGCGAATGACTCGAACACCGCCAAAAGCAACTCGAATTTGAGATTGGCGAACAATTCGAGTTCAACATCGCTCATCTCTAGCAACTTCTTCCACTATGAAGTCAAACCCTTTATCCTGCAAGAATGCTACCACCTTGGCTTGGGTATACTGGTTGTAGAAGTCATTGGCCTTAGACCCTTGCAACCCGTTCTGGGCCATGTTATTCGCAAAATTAATCTCCTCGATAAAGGAGACTGGTCTCAGAATCAGACGCAGTGGTTCATGCCATGTTGGATAGTTGCTTTGAAGGGTAGGAGTCCCTAGATGACATTGTCCCAGTTGAAGGCCTCTGTTAAGGGTGATACATATGGCTAGGAAACAGGGTTTTCTGCCTCCTATACCTTGGCCTCCTCCTCAAATATCACATCCTACTCCTGGTCCTGGTGGTATTGGTGATCCAGTATCACTAGCTGCAGGTTGAATACAGCCAAACATGCTGCAAGGTCTTTTGCAGTGTGACATGTGGTGCTCCGGAATGGAATGGGGAATTGGCTCACCTCCAGACTGTGAGTTCAGGTCCTCCTCTTGTATTGGAGCCCTGCACTGTATCTGCACCTTGCTGCACAGCAGGCCCAATGTGGGTAGCATGGTGATGCTACAGGTAATGTGTCCATTTTGTTGTCCTCTGGTACATGTCACACTGGGTCTGGTTCTCATGCACCCTCTGCCCTTTGGGTTGTGATGAAGATGACCTCCTCCACATCAGGCATCTCTTGCGGGGGTTCCATTGCCAAACTGCATAATGCCGGCACAAGGTAACAAATGAATCACGGTAAAGCACACAGAGTAGCACAAAGGTTTGGCCTGCATTAATATGATGCTGACACACTGAACTCTACCTGACACCTGTTAGGTTTTACTTGGGGCCTGCAACTTCCACTGCCAGGACTGAGTCAGGCAGAATTAATCACAAGTAGATCTTACTGTTTGCACAGCCTTGTTGCCTAGCTGCCCTCATTAACTCTTAAATATGATGGACTGCAGAAGTAACATAACTCACACAACCAATTCCACATGCCACAAGATATAAACTGGCTTGCGTAGGTACTAGTGCAGTGATTATTAAAGATTGATATATTTTTAGGAGAGATAATGATAAAAACAAATAACTTTATTCAGGTCACCAATTCATCTGGAATGCTGATGAATAAAGCTAGTGGGCACTGCCCTGCACCAATGCAAGGATAAGTTCAATATGAATTATACATATAATAACACGGTTGTGCACTTGCCAAAAATCTGCATAGGAAACATATGGAATGACATGAAATAGTGATTGCACATTTTCAAGGAGCAATATACATAGTATGGTATGAACATGAGCAGGCCAGAAGGACATGTGTCTGAAGCATATAATGGCCATATGCAGTTTTTTATTGAATTGCCATCACACAAGTGTAGAAGAGATGGCTTTGCATGCTGCTGACCCTCTGCAATAATAGAAGTTTGCTCTTCCCCCAAAAAATAATATAAATAAATAATAAAATAATAAAAACAATTGAAAAATTTTCCCTAAAAAATATTAAGCTCTTTTAAACTGATGTTTTGAAGACATTGTAAGTTTCCTGGACTTGACAGCTGCTGCCACATCTGGTACTGTTTCTAAAATGTGCACCCTACTGGTGTCAAAACACTTGCAAACTCAAGGAAGTTTAAAAAATTTAATTTAAAGCTCAAAATAATTCTACAGCTTGATACAAGCTTGCAGGTCCGATGGGTGGGGACACTCCTAACCAATATGGTTAGGAGTATCCCCAGTCAGCAGATCTTCCGATGAGCATTTTGGCCCCAAACAAATAGGGAAAGTTTTAGGGCCATTTTAAATTTTGATCTTATTTTCCTAGCTTTAAGATTCCGAGCCAAAACTGAATGTTCGGGCCAAATATGAAATAGCGAATGTGTTCGGGGGAGGTTTGCCCTTCTCGAGCAACGAGAAGGGGTTAAGTAATAAAATGCATTATAACATTGTGAATTGATGTACATTGGGTTGACAGTTAAAAATTTGTTGTGCACATTTTTAGGTCTCACCCCTGGGAATAATTCCCTTTGGTGTGATTGTAACATACACAAAATTTTACAGCATTGCAACATTTTTTACTGGTAGCTCAATCACCACAAAACTAACAATTATTTGTAGTAAATGTCTTGCAGCAAAGTAAATGTACTATATTAGGCTGCGTTCACACTGGGCGTATTTGCGGCGCTTTTTTGCGCACGTATTTCCCCCCAAAGCGCACCTGCGTCTGCGTGTCACAGCAAAGTGAATGCACTTTCTCTTTTGCTGTTCACACGCAGCGCAATTTTCGGCCGCGCTTTTATGGGAGAAAGCGCGCACGTAAAAAGAATGAACATGTTCATTCTTTCCGCCTTTTTACGTGCGCCTTCTCCCATAGGCCCCATTTTAACCCCTGGAATTATGCATCACCATTCAGACGATGCGCATTCCAGCGCGGGGCAAGGGGTATGTGGAGGAAATGATGTCACACGGGAACAGCCCCAGGGAATACAGGAACAGGAAATCCCACCATTTTGGGATTCCTGCTTTCCCGTGGCTGTCCCTGGGTCCCACCGCACCCGCCGGCCATTACCTAATGCTCCAGCTTCCCCTGTGTCCTGTCCCCACTCCGTCCAGCACCCCTGTGTCCTGTCCAGCCCCCCCTGTGTCCATCCCCCCCGTGTCCTCTCCAGCCCCCCTGAGTCCGGCCTGCACCCCCCATACCGGTCCCCGCCATCCAACCGCCCTCCTCCTTCTATAGTTTTTCTGCCGGCTGGCTCATGCGCCCGCCGGTCAAGCTGCAGACCCCCTCCCCCCTGCTCGTACCCACCCCCCAGCCCCGCTCACCTATTCCGATCCGGCGGGCTGCACGCGCCGGTGCACCGGCCCGCACCGTCGGCCTCCTCTGCAGTCTCCAGTGTGGCCCCTCCTCTTCTCAGGGGCTCCTCCTCCTCATCAGTGGGTAAGTATGGATGAATTGGTGGATGGATGGATGGATGGATGGGTGAATGGATGTATGTATGTATGTGTGCGTGGATGTGCGTGTTTGGATGTGTGCGTGGATGTGTGTGTGGATGTGCGTGCGTGGATGTGCGTGTGTGGATGTCAGCGTGCATGAATGTCAGTGTGCGTGAATGTCAGCGTGCATGCGTGGATGTGCATGCGTGGATGTGCGTGCGTGAATGTGCGTGCGAAGATGTGTGCGTATGTGGATGTGTGCGTGGATGTGCGTGCGTGGATGTGTGCGTGGATGTGTGTGTGGATGTGGATGTCAGCATGCGTGTGTGGATGTCAGCATGCGTGGATGTCAGCGTGCATGCATGGATGTGCTTGCGTTGATGTGTGCGTGGATGTGTGCGTGGATGTGGATGTGCGTGCATGGATGTGTGCGTGCGTGGATGTGTGTGTAGATGTGCGTGGATGTGGGTGCGTGGATGTCAGCATGCGTGGATGTGCGTGCGTGGATGTGCGTGCGTGGATGTGTGTGTGTGTGGATGTCAGCGTGCGTGCGAGGATGTGTGCGTGCGTGGATGTACGTGTGTGGATGTGTGTGTGGATGTGGATGTGGATGTGCGTGCGTGGATGTCAGCATGCGTGAATGTCAGCATGCGTGGATGTGCGTGCGTGGATGTGGATGTCCGTGCGTGGATGTCAGCGTGCGTGCGTGAATGTGTGCGTGCGTGGATGTGCGTGTGTAGATGTGCGTGGATGTCAGCATGCGTGCGTGGATGTGTGCGTGCGTGGATGTGTGCGTGCGTGGATGTGTGCATGCGTGGATGTCAGCGTGCTTGGATGTGCATGCGTGGATGTCAGCGTGCGTGCGTGAATGTGTGCGTGCTTGGATGTGCGTGTGTGGATGTGCGTGCTTGGATGTGCGTGCGTGGTTGTGTGCGTGCGTGGATGATGGGTGCATAGGTGGATGGATGGGTGCAACAAGGGATCAAGTGTCCTCTTGTTATAGTCTCTGGGATCATAGTCATGGTGCACTGTATAACAGATCATTGTCATATAGTGCACCACAACTCTGATCCCCGAGACTGTAGGAAGAGGACACTTGATCACTTGCTGTAGTCTCTGGATTGAGCAGAGGCGATCGAACGTCGTGGGACCTTCGCTGTGGACCACGTCGGAGGCGATCGAGCGTCGTGGGACCTTCGTTGTGGACTACGTCGGATCTTTATAATAAAGATGGAGTCCGAATTTTGTTTGTGTTTTTTTTTTCAAATAAAAAGATTTTTCTATGTGTGTATTTTCTGACTATTTACCAGAGATTCCTAATGGCAGGTCTAACATTAGCCCTATATTATGAATCTCGGGCTTAGTGCCAGCTGCCAATAAAAAACTAGCATTAACCCCTTTATCACCCAGTTTGCCACCGGCACCAGGGCAACTGGAAAGGCATGGGTACAGCGCCAGAAAATGGCGCTTCAATGAATGCGCCATTTTCTGGGGCGGCTACGGGCTGCAATTCGCAGCATGGGGGGCCCAGAACGCTTGGGCCTTTCCATGCTGAGGATTCCAGCCCCCAGCTGCCTAGTTGTACCTGGCTGGGCCAAAAATATGGCGGAGCCCTATGTCATTTTTTTTCTAGAATTCTAGAAATAAAAAAAAATGGGCCTCGCTGTATTTTTGGTTGCAGCCAGGTACAACAAGGCAGCTGGGGGTTGCTGGCAGTCTGTAGCTGCCAAGTTGTACCTGGCTGGACCAAAAATATAGCGGAGCCCCACGTCATTTTTTTTTTCTAGAATTAGTTCTAGAAATAAAAAAAGGCCTTCGCTGTATTTTTTGTAGTCAGCCATGTACAACTTGGAAGCTGGCTGACTGGAATCCTCAGCGTGGAGAGACCCAAATGTTGTGGGTCCCCCACGCTGCAAATTTCAACCCACAGCCACACAAGAAAATAGCGCATTCGTTAGAGGCGGCATTTTCTGGTGCTGTACCCCAACTCTTCCAGTTGCCCTTGTGCTGGTGGCACACGGGTTCTCCATATGCGACATGGTGTCCGCTAACAATTTCAATGGAAAATTAGCTCCAATTGTTAGCGGAAACCATGTCGGGTATGGAGAGCCCCTCCCTGTGTGCCTGAACATTGGAGCTCCCCCACAAGTGACCCCATTTTGGAAACTAGACCCCCGAAGGAATGTATCTAGATGCATAGTGATCACTTTGAACCCCCAGATGCTTCACAAATTCATTCATAAAAATGAAAAAGCACTTTTTTTTCCGCAAAAAGTTTATTTTTTCATTTTTACGGATCAATTTGTGAAGCACCTGGGGGTTCAAAGTGCTCACTATGCATCTAGATACGTTCCTTGGGTGGTCTAGTTTCCAAAATGGGGTCACTTGTGGGGGAGCTCCAATGTTTAGGCACATAGGGGCTCTTCATATCCTACAAGGTGTCCGCTAACAATTCCAATTGTTAGTGGACACCATTTTGCGTATGGAGAGCCCCTGTGTGTCTCCACATTGGAGCTACCCCACAAGTGACCCCAGTTTGGAAACTAGACCCCCAAAGGATTATATCTAGATGCATAGTGAGCACTTTGAACCCCACATGTAAAAACTTGTTTTTATTCAGTTGATTCCAAGCAGACAAACATCTCTTGAACAACTTTAGATTTGGACCTGTCAATGCCGGCCATAATTTATCAAACATCCTTTCAATAATTAGCTCATGAATGTGGTAACTACAGGGCAAGCTCAGTAGTTCTTTTTGCAGTTTCTATTGCATGAAGATGCAGAATCTGCTTTTGTACTAGTGTTACTGTGGTGCCCCTGCAACCAGGGTGGCCACATAGGTAACTGCAGCCAGGTAGAAGGTAAACAGTTTGTGCACCAAACACCCTCACAGGACACACACCCACAGGAGCACATCAGCCAACCCGGAGCCCGGGACTATAGGCCAGCAAGGGGTGGTGGGGTTTAGAGAAAAGTGACTGGGAAGGAAGGTAGGTCAGGTGACAGAGAGTACAAAAAGAGGAAAAGAGAAGGAAGAAGTTAGTAGGCCAGAGTGAGCCGAGAGGTAAAGAACAGCAGACAGAAAGTGACACATCCCGGTGGGATTGGGCTCCCTGGAGACACAGAATCCACAGAGACACCGTTCCATGGAGAGAAAGCTCGTCCATAGCCAGCATCCCAGGGGAGTGTGAGGACAAAGACCAGACCGGTATCACCTAGTCCGAGGAACACGGCAGCACCGACCAACTACAGGCGGGATACATTCCCTTAGAGTGACTGGAAGTCACACAGGATAGAGGATAGAAGGAGCCTGGTAAGCCCTTGGGAAACAGGGTTACTGCAGGCTAGGCAAATACCAGAGTGTCGGCTCTGAGGGGGACTGAAGTCATACACTGGCTCCCCAGACAAACCGGCAGGGAACACAGATTCCAGGTCCTTGTTCCCACTACAGGGTTGGAGGCTCAGCAGCAACCACGAGGATCCGGCTTACCGCCTGCAAACACATGAGGGGAAGCTAGATACAAGGGGCTGAGCTGCCGACATACAACCCCCAGGAAGAATGGAAAGAGAATAAAGAAGCCTGAAAGGTTAATAGAAGGAGTGAGGGGTCTCAGAGCGACAGCCTGGCTGCAAAGGGTTAAGCATTACCAGAGTTAACTGAACTGTGATATGTGTTGAGAACTGTACCGTAAATTGTGTGACTTTGAAGAACTTGAAAGCAAACCCAGTAAACCCTGCTTCAGTTTCCGTGTCTGATTCCAGGTATACAGAATTGTTACTGTACTTCTTACCCTGCCAGGAGCAGCCTGACCCGCGGCGGGCTCATCCATCCCTCCATCCTCCTGGCAGAGCTGTGCTGCAGCGGTGGTCTCACCACTGCCACAACCCGTAGGTGGCGTTACGACAAACTATCCCTGTAAATACCCCTTTTACTTGTGAGAACCCGAGACACGGTCCGGACCAAGACTGCCGTGATCTCTCTAGCAGTACCCCGGTCCGGTACCGAGTACCCCGTCCCAGTGGGCTCCACAACTTGGCATCACGAACAGGATGGACCCGGTCCAAAATAACTGGACCCCATGTGCCTAAGGATCGTGTTCTGGACTCTTCCCGCCAAATCTGGGCTTAATTGCGGCCGTGGAAGCCTGAGATCATGTGCAGAGGAGGCGTGCCCAGACCCCCCATCATGGGCCAGCCCGGTCCAAAGCGGCAAAAGAAAGGCCCTTAACTCTGGGGTAGCCAGCCATCAATCCCAAGGAGGATCCCCCGCCGCCAAGTGCACCTACCAATGAGAAGCTGGCGGAAAGTGAAGAGGAAGTTGTTGCCCAGGAAAGGCAGGACAGGAAACCGGATGTGGAGCAGTCGCCATTGCTGGACACACGGACGGAAGAAGAGGACGCCGGAGAGAGCGCTACTGCTGGAAGACCCCAAGTGATCCCGGAGGGCCCACAGAAAGAGTGTGTGGAGGAACCCGACCAGGGAAAGACCTTCGGTGACCACAGCAGCATGGCAGAAGGCGGAAGAAAGAGTCTGGAGGTCCGAGACACCCGGCGGATGTGCTGCGATTGCTACCCCAGCAGATGACTCGGGTTCAGACTGAGCAGAGAACCTGGATTCAAATCGATGTGCATCAAAGCCAGCAGTCCCTGATTGTGCAGCCTGGCTGGGCTGGCGCCTCCAATAGTACCCGGAGCGAGGAAGAATACCGCACACAAATCATCGTGGATGTGTCCATTCCCAGAGCTGCACCGCGACATACAACCAGAGCAGCTGACCCACTAGGAGCCCTGGAGGAGGGATGTTTGCCATTACCGGAGCCCATGATACCCGCACCTGCGACAACTGAGGTGAGAGGAAACTTCTCCGCTGCTGGTGGGAGAGGAGTGAAACCGAGGATGATCTGATGGGCTTCCCTGGGGACCCTTGTGGTGCAGTGGGACCTGCAGAAGTTATAATCGAGGATGAATATTTAAGAAGGTGCATCCATAAGTGGAAGAAGGCGGAAATAGAGAGGCGAGTTCAGAAGGAAATTATGATCGCCCGTACCATAGAGGCAGAAGAAGAAGCACGGCACAATAGCAGCGTGCAGAGATCCCCACGGCATCAAGGACAAATTGTGAAAATAATAAAAGACAAGGGGTTTTCATTTGCCCGAGAGCCCGATGCAGCAAGAGACGTATTCATTAACAGACGGGACGTGGAGTAATACTTGCCTGCAAAGCACCCAGACATGAAAGTACAGATTGGAGAGTGGGTTTCATATAATATTGTGCCTGGAGAGAGAGGCCCATATGGAGTTAAAGTGAGGAGACTGTCCCTAAGAACACAAGAAGAGAATGAGCCCTCAGATATGGAGGATCCTGAAACAGCGTAACCGGATCCAGTCGTTCACCCGGATCAAATTAGCAACCTGGATTCAGCAACCCCTGAAGAGACTGATGCAGTAAAAACTACAATGGATGCAACTACTCAGACCCCAAGCAGATACTTGTTGATCCAGTCATTGGAGTCCTTGGAACTGTTCCCGAGCCGGAGAGCTCCACAAGTCTTACCGTGGAAGATGGAGAACAAAAAGGAATGAAGACCCGGATCCTGCTGCAAGAAATTGTAAGTGTGAATGCGATGTGATCCTTATTGTCCCCATCCCAATTCTGAATGAGTGATAGCCTTTTCCTCTGTTTGTCTTATATGTTTGATTGACATTAATATCACGGACGATGATGTGATATGAACTTCCGTAGTAAATAGTTGATCACCCGTTGTGCACCCCATTGGTTTTAAGACCAAGGAGCACAGTGAGACTGGGTATGCTGCATTTGGACTGAGACTGCAAAGTGCCTTTTGAACTGCTTTTGAAGCACTTGTGCCTTTTTGCCAGTTTTTTATACTTTTTAGAAGAAAAGTAATGCATTTTATATGCGTGTTTATGTGTTTTAGAAAATAATGTGTTTTAGCACTTAACCCGGTGTGCTAATAGAGAGCCGGTATTTATGCCACAGGACTCTACAAACTTTTGAACAGTAGACTGTGTAACCCGTGCCCCTGAAGGGTTAACAATAATGTGGTGTAAAATGCAGACACGGAGAGAAACAACTTGGCCACAAGCTGGTGTCCCGAGGGCCCGGAGGCCTCCGTATTTACAGCCGTAGACAGGCTGTGAACTGTGTCCTAAATGTGTATATAGTTAACAAATGCAACGTTTATAGAACCTGTGCCTCCTTAAGTGGAAGACAAGTATACTTAATGTTAATGTTTGAAAAATAAAAATGCCTTTTTAGGGGGATCCATGCTGGACGGCGTGGGGACACGCCGGTTCAACTCCGGGAGAATGTGGCGCCCCTGCGACCAGGGTGGTCACATAGGGAACGGCAGCCAGGTAGACAGTAGACAGTTTGTGCACCAAACACACTCACAGCACACCCACCCACAGGAGCACATCAGCCAACCCGGAGCCCGGGACTCAAGGCAGGCAAGGTGTGGTGGAGTTTAGGGAAAAGTGGCTGGGAAGGAAGGTAGGTCAGGTGACAGAGAGTACTAAAAGAGGAAAAGAGAAGGAAGGAGTTAGTAGGCCAGAGTGAGCCGAGAGGTAAAGAACAGCAGACAGAAAATGACACATCCCGGTGGGATTGGGCTCCCTGGAGACACAGAATCCACAGATACACCGTTCCATGGAGAGAAAGCTCGTCCATAGCCAGCATCCCAGGGGAGTGTGAGGACAAAGACCAGACCGGTATCACCTAGTCCGAGGAACACGGCAGCACCGACCAACTACAGGCGGGATACATTCCCTTAGAGTGACTGGAAGTCACACAGGATAGAGGATAGAAGGAGCCTGGTAAGCCCTTGGGAAACAGGGTTACTGCAGGCTAGGCAAATACCAGAGTGTCGGCTCTGAGGGGGACTGAAGTCATACACTGGCTCCCCAGACAAACCGGCAGGGAACACAGATTCCAGGTCCTTGTTCCCACTACAGGGTTGGAGGCTCAGCAGCAACCACGAGGACCCGGCTTACCGCCTGCAAACACATAGGGGGAAGCTAGACAAGGGGCCGAGCTGCCGCCATACAACCCCCAGGAAGAATGGAAAGAGAACAAAGAAGCCTGAAAGGTTAATAGAAGGAGTGAGGGGTCTCAGAGCGACAGCCTGGCTGCAAAGGGTTAAGTGTTACCAGAGTTAACTGAACTGTGAACTGTGTTGAGAACTGTACCGTGAATTGTGTGATTTTGAAGAACTTGAAAGTAAACCCTGCTTTAGTTTCCGTGTCTGATTCCAGGTATACAGAACTGTTACTGTACTTCTTACCCTGCCAGGAGCAGCCCGAGCCGCGGCGGGCTCATCCATCCAGCTGCAGCTCATCCATCCCTCCATCCTCCTGGCAGAGCTGCGCTGCAGCGGTGGTCCCATCACTGACCACAACCCGTGGGTGGCGTCACGACAAACTATCCCTGTAAATACCCCTTTTACTTGTGAGAACTCGGGACACGGTCCGGACCAAGACCGCCGTGATCTCTCCAGCAGTACCCCGGTCCGGTACCAAGCACCCCGTCCCAGTGGGCTCCACATTACTACTGGTCATGTTGTATGACATATTCTTCACTATATCCAAGAGCTGCCAATCCTGCTGAACCTCGAATACTGCATTTTCTTGTGCTGCTCCTGCGCTGTTAGGTAACTCTGGAACCGACAAATTCTCAGTTCCTCCTCCTGACTAACATTTTCAGTCACTCAGCAGTTTCATTGCAGATCTGGCTTGCAAAACGTTTACTTTCCCAGTGTACAGTCAGTAGACCCCTGCTATCAAAGGAAGGTTTGAAACCATTTGCTGCAATCTTTCACAATGACAACGACAATCCTATTTGATAGATTCCTTGTTCAACGTTAGACTGTCTAGATCATGTCAAGAGAGTGAGAAGCAGTAGTAAGCAGGTAAGTCACTTTACTTTCACTGGTATTAGTTTTGTCTGGAGCTGCAACAACTTCCTGAGTCATAAGCAGTCTTATCAACTTGCATTTCTTAGGCTAGGGTCATTCTTGAGCGTGACTGAGCTGCTAAAATCTTTGCAAAGCAGCTGCAGTGCATAGCGTTAATGCTATTCGCTGCCAGTGAAACGGAGCCCCATAGCAACCCGCTTTTTACCTAAGCAGCAGTCACACAGGGAGTACGCTTTAAAGGGCTAACATCACTTTCTGTGCTCTGGAATGTTAGTTGGTGTTGCTGTGTGTAACATGTCATGTGGTTTGACCACTCCCCCAGCGTTTAAATTGTCCCATATATTAATAAAAAAGAGAATTGCTGCAACACTTAAACATGACATGAAAATAGAAAAGCTAATGGCTAATGAGTAATGGAAAAAAAAGTGAAAGACAGGGCAATGTGTGCAGCTAAAGGTGTATATGAAATAGCATCACAGTAAATACTGTACTAGAAAAAGGAATGAGAGACTTGGCTTCTACACTGGCGCCACTGTGAAGAGCCCGGTAACTACGCCAAAGTGCTCTCATCTTATCGGGTCCTGTGCTAACATTCTGTGCTGTGTACTACCATTTAACATACTTCTTGACACTCTTTCATCAATCCAAAAGACTTTTCACCTTACTGCGCAAATATTTAAAGATTGGATTTACCAAAAACTTTGAATAATACTGAATGTTGTCTTTAATCTGGAAAGTTTACTTTGACAAAAGGAATATAAACTAATATTAATAATATTAAATATACTTTATACAAATAAGTATATTGGAGAGAGTTTCAAGAAGAGACGGGTTCCTTATTGCTGCTTTATATTAAAACTACCCAAATCCTATTTCAACTGCTATTAAGTGTTCAAGGGTTGAAATTGAACTGCCTTCTAAACACAATCAAAATAAAGTTTTTTTAAAGATAACGCATTTTTATTTTTTTCCTACATAACAAATTTTCACCCTCCTGTAAATGTATATGCCTGTTGACAGTTTTGTATAATTTTAATAAGCACTGAATAACTAAATCAATATTTTTTTCTTCTCTTATAATTGTAAAAATAACAGTGCCAGTATCTGCTTTATAAGAATCTGTCACATAATGTGACTTGACCATTATAAATAGATGCTCTGTTTTGGAAACCCAAGTAGTAACCCTAGCAAGATATCAATTTGCTTTGCTTTTATGAAACCTCAAGAAATGTTACAGCTTCAAAATTGAAAATGACCTAAAATAAGATTATTTGCATTGGGACTTTTGCAACTTCCATCTTAAATCTCCCGTGGCCTGCAAATCAAAGCAAAGGATAACATAGTGCCAAAGACTCTTGAATGTTTTACGAGTTGGGATAATCCTTTACTGCCAGTAATCTTCTATGTCTTGTATGATTTATGTAAAGGGCTTTTCATGTGTGGTTCAATAAGGGATTTTATTCACCAAGTAAAAGGCAAGCTGTACCTTGTATATTAATGCCGTTCCAAAACCAGTTGGATGTTTATTCCTGTCTTGCGGAGATACATTTATTTTTGTGAGAAGGGATGGCACCAACTCAACATGAATTAATCTGCACATAAAGACATTAAAGACAAATGCTGCTAGACAAAGAAACAAACACCATTTCACATCAGTGCGGGTGACTAGAGAGTTTATTAATAGTATGACAGCTTGTCTAAATTCTGTTATAAACTTTCATAGCTGCTTTAATTAATAATATTCTAATTTTTTACATGATATATTTGGCTACGCTGCAAACTGTATGGTATACTATGTCGTCTTATCAGCTTTGTATGAGGTTTAGTTAGAGTTTACTTTAGTTTCTTGACAACAATCAAATCTCAAAGATATTAAAGGAAAAATACATAAAAAAAGAGGCAAAAATAAAAAAAAACACTTTCTAATTAGTAAGCCACAGAGTATTCTAGACACTCCCTCGGAAGAAGGCTCAAGGCCGAAACATGCAAGTATTGGCAATTCCGGACAGTCTGTGTACATATCAGGTAATGGCATAATATAATCATCTAAGCTATGCTGTGTTGGTGACTGTTGGAGTAAAGGGTGTTTTTCTTAAGCACGCGTGCCTTGATGATTTTTAAGTGGGAAGAAAAGGTTTTTTCCCAGATCCCCTTTTATATGGATCTATGCAGGGAAGCATTTATTTGGTGATTATCTTAGCACTAGGCACATTTTCACCACATAGTATGTTAGAGTATGAGTACCTACCCTTGTAAATGTATCACATATCGTTTATTTATCGGCTTCCCATGTATGTAGTAATTTGTATTTTTTTATGTCTTGTGCACAATTTTTATAGTTGAATTTCTAATAAAATTTTGGATTTTATTGCAATATATACAGTTTTTTTTCTTTTTTATTTGATCTGGTATAATTTCAGTATGCAGTCAACAATCCATGATTCTAGCAGGATACATATAAACTGGTCTTTTTTTAGATACAAGGTATCCTTCTGTTAGCTTAACTTTGTTAAAACATTCTTCAGAATTATCTTTGAAGTTATGTGGATCACAGAACATGTCATCAATACAAATGTTTTGCGTTGCGCCCTACATAATCTTTTAGGTGCCATGAACTTTGAGAGGTAAAAACATTGGAATTGGTGGACGACCTACCGTTGAGCTACTATGGGCACACCCTTATCCCCTACAAGTTAGCTTTATGGGAATTATAGCTATTAGCCAAGTGTGAAATTGGCTAGCAGCTATTATAGATTTGTGGCCACTTTAAAGGGAAATCAAAACACTGGCAACATGAATCAGACACTGTATTATGTGGCGCCCACAAATGCAGGCATCACAGAGGGGCACTACACCTGTAAAAGAGGTGTAGACACTCCAGCTGCAGGTGGACCCTATGATGGTGGGTGGGACCCATTCCAACACTCCCACATTAGTTTAGGGTGGGAGGTTACCCAGGAGGGTATATAATCACCTCTAGGGGGATCAAGGAGGTTTTTGCTGTGAGGTCTTTAGGCCTTATGTCTCTTGGCTAAGGGACCAGGAGGAGATGGAGGAAGAGGAAAGGTTTTAGGAAGATTGAGCTTAGTGGAACGAGGCGGAAGGTCAAACCTGATCAGTTTTAAGTCGAACCGGAGGGAAGAAGGGGCCTTGAGGAAGTCCTGAAAGAGGGCGCCCGACGAGAGAAGTCCGGGCCATAGAGAGAAAGGGAGATCCTCAGAGTGGAGCGCCCATACAGGGGATACTTCAGTCCATCAAGGGAACTGGCCAGAGTTCAGCTTTTCAGTCGGCAACCAGATGCTGTGGCTTGTCTATCAGCCGCAGCACCCTGCCATCGGAGCAGTCTGCCAGCTTCCTCACCAACGAGGGAGGGGACTCCCGGTACTACCTACACAGAGCTACTGGGTATAGATCAATCCAAAATGGGGAAGAATGGACACGGGTTAGTTAACGAAGGTACAACAAGGGTTCCACCTGGGATCCGCTTGCAGCCACCCGTTAAGCTACCTGTTCTTGTAACATCTAAAGTGCTGAACTGTGAACTGTAACTGATGCTGCTATGAGTTGACAGTAAAGTGACTTTGCTTCTGCGTGTATTTCTCTACTGCAACCTGTTCCCCTTCCAGGAACGCTGCCCTGGAGGAACAGCCCTACCTTTAGGGGCTTACTCACCCTAGCTGCATTACCAGCTACCTCCGGCGGACTGTGGCGGCGCTGGTGACCTATCTTTAGAAAACTACATGTGGCGTCACGAGAACTGTATATATATTTCCCCTGTAAATACACCCTTTTTGAAGTGTTACCCAGGTGCGGCCACCACTGCTTGTGACACAGCAACGCTACCCCTGGTGCCTGATACCCGAGTACCCCAGGGCCTGGGGCTCAATAATTACTATAGTGATATACTGTATATTATTTTTTTAAATAATGTAGCATTTCAGAGAAAAATTTGTTTTAAAAGTTGGTCAGGAACTATGTGCCACTTTGACTAGTCCAAAGCCAGTTCCATATTCTAACTACCCTGCTCCCATAGATTGGGGGATTCTTCCTAACACACAGGGAAAGAGAGAGAACTTGTAGTCATGGACACTGGAGCAGGGAAGAGGCATAAAATTATTGATGAGAGAACTTTGTTCAAACACATTCGCCATTTTCAAATTTGGCAAGAATAGGGCTAATTCGGTTCGGTAATCAGAATCTCGAACACTTTTCCCAAAAGTGAGCGAACCCGGCTAAGTTCGTGAAAAGTCCAAAAATTTAAACTGGCCCTAAAACTTTACCTGTTTATTTGGGGTCAAAACGCTTGTTGGAAGGCCAGTTGGCTGGGGAGTACACCTAACCTATGGTTAGGAGTGTCTCCAGCCAATGTGTCTACCGACTTGTGTTAAGCTGTAGAATTTTTGGGAATTTTTTGACACCTGTAGATTCAGAATTTTGGAAACAGTGCAAGGCCCAGGAAGCTTACAATGTCCTCAAAACATCAGTTTAGGAGAGCTTTATATCATTAAGGGATTTTTTTGTGAATTTGTTTTGTAATTGGAGAGCAAACCTTTATTATTACAGAGGGTGACCAGCATATGAGGCCATCTGTTCTACACTTATGTGATAGCAATTCATATAAAAATAGCATAAGGTCATCATATGCTTCACATCCATGATCTTATAGGTCTGTTCACACTGATGAAACTGCATATTATGGATATTGCTTCTTAAAAATGTGTAATCACTACTAATATTATGTATTCATTTATATAGCACTATTAATTTCATAGTGCTTTACGTACATTTGTAACACTGTCCCTATTGGGGCTCACATTTCATGTATAATTCAAATTACAGTTATCCTGGAATTCCTCCAGTGCCCAGTGTCCAGTAGCCTTATTCTAAATTCCAGATCAATTGGTGGTGAATGGTGACCTGAATAAACTTAATTTCACAATTATGTTTCCTACAAAGATGTCACGCTTCAATAATGACTGCAAATAAGTAAACACAACCAATCGTTATGCAGTGAAGAAAATAATTATTTGATCCCTTGCTGAGTTTGTAAGTTTGTCCACTGACAAAGACATGAACAGTCTATAATTTTAAGGGTAGGTTAACTTTAACAGTGAGAGACAGAATATCGGAGCTTCAGCTCTCTCCGTACACTTTCTATGGGATTGAGATCTGGATACTTGCTAGGCCACTCCATGACCTTAATGTGTTTATTTTTGAGACTCTCCTTAATTACCTTGTCTGTATGTTTTGGGTCATTGTCGTGTTAGAAGACCCAGCCATGACCCATTTTTAATTTCCTGGCAAAGAACAGTAGGTTGTTAATCAAGATTTTTTATGGTACATGGTTCCACTCATTGTCCCATTGATGCGGTGAAGTAGTCCTGTGCCCTTATAAGACTGCACCGCCGAAACATGATTCCACCGCCATGCTTGATTGTGGGGATGGTGTTCTTTGGGTCATAGGCAGCATTTCTCTTCCTCCCTACCCGGCAAGTTGAGTTAATACCAAAAAGCTACATTTTTGTCTCATCTCACCACAGATCTTCTCCCAATAACTCTCAGAAGCACCAAGGTGTTCATTGGCAAACTTCAGATGGGCTTGCACATGTGCCTTCTTGAGAAGTGGGAATGGAGATAATTCATTATGGCAAAATGTGTTAACAATGGTTTTCTTGGTGACAGTGGTCCCAACTACCGATCATTAACATTTTCCCCCTGTGTAGCTTTAGGTTGATCTCCCACCTTTCTCATGATCCTGGATACCCGACGAGATGAAATTTTGCATGGAGCCCCAGATCAATGTCTATTGACTTTGTATTTCTTATATTTCCTTACTATTGCACCAACGATTGTCTCTTTCTCACCCAACACCTTACTGATGGCTTTCTAGCTCATTCCAACCTTCTGCAGGTCTAAGATCTTTTTCCTGACGTTCTTAGAAAGCTGTTTGGTCTTGCCGATGTTGTAGTAGTTACAGTCTGACTGGTTAATTGAGTGTATGGAAAGGAGTTTTTTATACAGGTTACATTTTAAGACAGCTAATGTAGGTAATACTGTCGGGGCGTTGCGACAATGCACTCCTTCACCAGTCACTCCAAATTAGACTAAGAGCATGGGGTACCCAAGTAAGAATGAGTCAGACAAGGTATTCTGGTTCAATCTCATTGCATGCTCAGCCACGGTCACAGCAACTAACTTTTATTTCCGGTTACACAGCATTTTATACTCTAGGGAATAGGCGTGAATTGGCCAGGACAAGGTGGGATTAAATGGGAGTTAGGTGGGGTTAGGCTAATATATCTATCTCTGTTAGTAATAATTAGTCCTTGTCTTCTCTGCTGAGTCCATCCTTCTTGACATGATGCCATCTCTGGGCTCCTGGTATGTGGAACATCTCAGGTTTCTCCTGGTACTCCTTGACACAGGCATCCAAGGACAGCCTTATCTCCTCAGTTCTCATCCATCCTAACACAACAGTATCTTCTTTTCAGCAGACAGATATATCTATTGGATAATAGATTAAGGGAAAAACTTATTGTTTCTCACCTAGAGCATTAATAAAAATATATAATATAAAAGTATGTATAGAAAATATAAGTCAGTAGAAAAGCGTCCCCAACAATACGTTGATTAGGAGTGTCTAGCTGGTCTGTAAGAGCCAGAACTCCTAATAGTTGGTAGAGGATCAAATACATATTTCTCTCTGCAAAATGCAAGTACATTTATATAATTTAGACAATGTGATTTACTGGATGTTATTTTTGATATTCTATCTCTCAACGTTAAAATTAACCCACCCCTAAAATTTAGACTGTTCATGTCTTTTGTCAGTGGGCAAACTTACAAAATCAGCAAGGGATCAAACAACTATTTCCTTCACTGTACCTTATGGCAGGTGTTAAATAGCAGCGAGGCATTAGGCAACAATAGTGTGCAAACATTCAACTCTGATACTGATTTCCCCTTAGGAAAATAAAACATACTTAAATCCATGGAACTTTGTCAGCCTCTCTCGCCGCCCTACCTGTGCATTCCCACTAGCATGCAGTTACACTGTGTGCATTGCACAGTACTTTGCTGATGGATCCTTTGCAAAACATGGCTGACCTGGACTAGGAAGATATCATCTTCTTTACCACCCCAGGTGCGGAAGGTGGGTCAGTAGAACTAGACACAGAGTGGCATTATGGATAAGAGATGGAGACATATGTCCCCTGGAACTCCACCACACTTCTCAGTTTAGGCCTCATCTGCAGTGAGATGTGAATCCAATCCTGGGCTCCAATGCAAGATATGGACCTGAGGAGCAAGTCACAACAATCAGGTGACACCTACCCTATGGCATCTGGGACCAGGAGCACCACATGTCAGAGTGAAGATGATATGACAGCATGACTGGCTAGATTCCAACTGCAATCGGCATTGCAGGTGCTACTGGATCTCATTCTCTAATACCACCAGGGCCAGGACCTTTTTAGGGATACTGAGGAAAAGGAGCACCAAGAAATCACTGTTTTCCAGGTGTGTAATTCACTCTCATCACCTCCAGAGGCATTCAACTGGGACAATGACATTGGGAAACCTACCTCCTCCAAGCAACTATTCAACAAGGCATCAACCAACCCATCCTCCTGTGTCATTTGTTGAGGAGATTTGACATGCTGATGCCATCACTCGGGACTGGTTGCATGGGTCTAAAGACTTTCTTGACCAATGCACTCAAAGCAAGGTGGTGGTATTTCAGCTGGATAAGGGTTATGGGTTCCTAGTTTAACAAGGCACTAAACATCAGTGCTACATCAACTGCTCTATTGTGCAGCGTGATAATCTTCTCCAAAGACTACGTACCATCTTTGTCGGGGTGAGGTCAATTTCATGAAGTTGTGGGGCATGAAGGGGTGGTATACAGTTGGCGTATGTCAGGTTGGCACCACCAACCAATTTGAGAAGTGGCGGGGGGGCTACCTGAAAAGAAACTGGCATCTGATGCAGCCAAAGTGTCTCTTGGTTGGCCAGGTAAATGCACTGAAACCCACAGGGCATGTTGATGTTAATCAAGAAGGTCCTGGTCCTGTCTATCCTAGAGGTCGTGGTCATCCCCTATTTTCTCCATCATCCTCTCCAGCAGTGGCCATGATGGAATGTGCTGAGGGGCAGGTGGTGGCAGAGAATGTGCTTAGAGGAGTAGCTTCTGTGACACCTCAAGACCGTCTGGCAGCAGAGTTCCATGAGAAAGTGCGACAACTATCCAGGGCATTGCTGAAAATGGAGAGAGACAATGTCACTGGACCTTCATAAAGGCATGTTGGTGGGTCAGGGCGACAGTGACCCATCCCTTAGTTGTCATTTTGGCCAGAGAATGACTGTTGGAACTTGTTTGTTTTCCAGTTTTTTATTGTACTTGACCAAGGCCAGTGTTTTGTAAAGTTTTAGTTAAATCTTCAAACATTTTGTGCTGTTTGCGATTCCTCCTACTGGGCATTCATGCAGCTTTTGGGATCCAACTGAAAGACCTTAATGGACTCTGCCCTTCATTCCTTTCCACCACTTTAACAGTCTGTGTGGTGCTGCTGATCCCTGTGGGGCTTTCTTTATATTTATATACTATGAATATGTTAATTTTTTTGTTTGTTTGAGACCTATAGTTTCTGTGTGTTATAGTAAAGTTTTTTTAATTCACTTCTTGTGTGCTGGACTGTTTCTGCAAACAGGTGGTTTGTTACTGCCCTACAGAGACTAGTGAATAAGCTGCAGTCCTCTGGCCTGGAGGTGTAAGGTATGGAACTGAAAGACACTACACCCACTCCAGTAGAATAGGGCTGGCCAAGTGCAGTTCTCAAGGGCTGCAAATTGTGCGTTTTTTCAGAATTTACCTTGCATTGCACAAGGTCCGTGAATCATCAATCACCCCTGCAAGTAATGAAATTAGCACCTGTATAATGCTAAGGAAATCCAGAAAATCCAGAAATCTCTTAAATACCAAATGAGAAATCAACAACTCAACAGCAACTCTCAGTGTTTTCTGACTACTTTCTTAAGACTTGACATGGCTATAAGCCAACAACTAACCTTGGAAAAATAACTATCTTTTGACTACTGCAGCATCTACCCTACAGTAGATAGTCTTATTAATCATGTGCATACAGATATCACATTAAATATTCAGAACTACAACTGGCTGAAGAAACACACAATTTTTACATCCCTAAATGCAAAAGTTATAGAATTGAACTTCACAATACAAGAAAAACTCCCAAACTGCTTCAAAAACATACTTTTAAATAGATAAATATTTAAATGATGATTAAGCTACAAGCTACCCCATAGAATTGTTGAATTAATTTAGTCCCAGTGGCACTTCACTGCATGCATTAGTGCTAAAAGTTGGGTCATCAATTATGTTGTTGTGGAATTTATACCCACTCAATGTATGTGTGCAATGGGTCCACACTGATAATCAAGGATTCACTTCATTATATCATCAAAGTAAATATTTTAACTGTCCCATTTGTAGGCAAGACATCTTAATTCCACAAATTCCACTCATTTGGATTGTAGTGCCCTTAGCATTCAAACGATTGCAGTTACCTGTTATGGCGGGTTTACACGTCGCGATATCGTAGTACGATTTCAATCAAAAGTCACGTGGTTCAATCGTCGGAGCCGAAATCGTTCCTGCGTTGTATGGTGTGAACGTCCAATACGATGCAGGAACGATGTCAATGCGATATCGGGGATTGAATGAGCGTTCTATTCAATGCCCCGATATTGAAGGAAGATTGAAGTCGGATCGTGCTGTGTAAACGCAAAACTACGATGCGATTTCAAACGTCACCCATTCACTCCCATGTTAAGTATGCGATCCTGGGTTGGGAGGCGGACACATCGCACGGACGTTGCATTCCGATATCGCAGCGTGTAAACATTCAATGCGATGCGGGAGAAACGTGCACTAAATGCGCGCTCCCGCGCAATTGAACTGCAATATCGGAACGAGATTGAAGCGTGTAAACCCACCTTCACACCTGCATTGTCAATAACAATCAATACGGTGCAAGGCAATTGGATTTTACTGACGAGAGAATCTTGCATGACGAGTTGTGAGTTGGAATGTCAATAGCCAGGAAACTCTAAAAATTATTAATTCTTGTCACAGTCAACACACTAAAAATATTGCATTTACCAAAGTATTGCAATAAATTGTAATTCACTAAATTGTAATATTCCATATAAGGAATAATGAATGACTTTCCATGTATCCCAAGTATTTTATTACTAGATGGAGGCCTGATGCTATCGCATCGGGAGAGCGGTGACATCATGGTGGGGGCAGGCTCTAAGGCCATCTGTCCCCCGTGTGCTCTCTCCCTGACTTGCGCTCTCTCACTTTGTGTGCTCTCTCTTTTTAGTTGTCTCTCTAAGTGTGCTCTCGCCCTTTGTGTGCTGTCTCTACCCCCATGAGCCCTCTACATTGAGCTATTTTCCCTCTATGCACTCTCCTCCCTGTGTGTAATGTCTTAAAATAAATGTATTTTTACTTAAAAACCTGTTCCTGTGTTTATTTTTATTAATAAAGTGTTTAAATTCCTGGTAAAAATTGTGTAGGGATTTGCTCTATTTTCTATTGCCAGTGTAAACCGAGCAGCTACTGGCTGCAATGTATTGGGAGCAGGGGGTGTGGTGGGAGCAGGGTGTGTGTGCTGTGTGTTGCAAGCTGGCGGGTGTTGGGAGCGGGGGTGGTGGTGCTGGGAGCCAGCAGGTGCTGGGAGTCGGGATCCAGTGGATGCTCGGAGCCGGAGGACGTTGAGAGCAGTGAGGGTCCTGTGAGCAGGGGGTTGCTGGGAGCCAGGGGTGCTGGGAGCAGGAGGGTGTGCTGCAAGCTGGCAGGTGCTGGGAGCGGAGTGATGCTGAGAGCCAGCGGGTATTGGGAGCGGGGGGGGTGTTGGGAGCAGTAAGGGTGCTGGGAGCATTGGGGGGTGCTGGGAGCAGGGGAGATATGCTGCAAGCCAGCGGGTGCTGGGAGCGGGTGGTGATGCTGGGAGCATGGGGTGCTGGGAGCAGGGGAATGCTGGGAGCCTGGAGTGCAGGGAGCAAGGGGAGTGTGCTGCAAGCCAGCAGGTGCTGGGAGCAGGGGGGTGTTGGGAGCTTGGGGGGTGTGCTGCAAGCTGATGGGTGCTGGGAGCAGTAGAGGTGCTGGGAGCAGGGGGGTGCTGGGAGTGGGCAGTGTTGGGAGCAGTGGGGGCGCTGAGAGCCAGGAGGTGCTGGGAGCAGAGTATGCTGCAAAGCTGTGGGTACTGGGAGCAGGGGGGGTGGGGCTGGGAGCAGGGGGATGTGCTGCAAACCGGCAAGTGCTGGGAGTCGGTGGGTGCTGGGAGCAGTGGGGATGCTTGGAGCAGTGGGGTGCTGGGAGCTGGGGGGGAGGTGCTGGAAGTAGAAGGGTGTGCTGCAAGCTTTTTTTGTGCTGGGAGCGGGCAAGTGTTAAGAGCAATGGGGGGTGCTGGAATCCAGGGGGTGCTGGGATCAGGGTATTGCTGCAAGCCAGCAGGTGCGGGGAGCAGGGGTGGTGCCTGGAGCTGAGGGCGTGTGCTGCAAACCAGCGTGTACTGGGAATGTGGGGTAGTGCTGGGAGCCAGCGGGTGCTGGGAGCCAGTGCATGCTGGGAGCAGGGGGGGTGCTGGGAGCCGGTGGGTATGGGAGCAGGGGGGGATGCTGAGAGCAGGAGAGTGTGCTGCAAGCCGGCAGGTGTGGGGTCGGTGCTGGGAGCCAGCGGGTGATTGTAGTCAGGGGATGGTGATTGCTGGGGGCTGGCAGATGCTGGGAGTTGGCGCATGCTGGGAGCTGGGGGCCGTCGCGTCCTGGGAGCTGGAGCCCATGGGTCCTGGGAGCTGACGTGTTTGGAGTTGGGGGTCGTCGGGTGCTGGGGGTCGGTGCATTTTGGAAGTTGGGGTGTGCTAGGAGCAGGGCCGGTAAATGCTTGGATCTGGGGACCAGCATGTGCTGTAAGCCGGAAGGTGTTGGGAGCGGAGTGGGCTGTGTGTGGCGTTGTAATTTCAATGTGGCTTGTTGCGGTGGTGTGGCTTGTGTTTGCGGCGGTGTGCGTTTGAGGCAGCTGCCGCTGCTTGTACTGTGGAAGTCGCTTGCAGTCTCCATATTAACACACCCATCACCTGGGTGTGTTAATATGGCATGCAGCATGCATCCTGTGCGCTTGGAATTGTAGGATTCATTGACATCCCTTCAAACCTGATGTCACTTGGCAATTATATATATAGATTGCATATAATATATCCAAGTTTTGCTGTTAATTGCTATTAACTCACATAATAACAATCATTATGAGGAATAAACAATGATTTTACATGTATCCCTGGCGATGCCAGTAGTAAAGCTAAATATATACTGCATATTTTTCACTAGTTCAAGTATGTACTTATACATTAACCTGGAACATTCACTTGTTGCTTGAGAAAGGTCCTGTCATTAGACCAAAATGTTGCCTCATGGTCAAATAAATAGTCCTATTTTTTCATATTGGACTTGTGGTCTAAATGTTTTTCTACAGGGTGGGCCATTTATATGGAT
Organism: Allobates femoralis; assembly: GCA_033576535.1. Lineage (NCBI taxonomy): Eukaryota > Metazoa > Chordata > Amphibia > Anura > Aromobatidae > Allobates > Allobates femoralis. The sequence continues at coordinate 586,684,518 of JARQOC010000003.1, forward strand.
GCACCTAAATAAAATGGAAATGGTTGGTGCTATTAACTTCCTCTTTGTGGCACATTAGTATATGGGAGGGGGAAATCTTTTCCAGATGGGTGATGACCATCGTGGCCATTTTGAAGTCAGCCATTTTGGATCCAACTTTATTTTTGAATGGAAAGAGGGTCATGTGACACATCAAACGTATTGAGAATTTCGTAAAAACAACAATAGTGTACTTGGTTTTAACATAACTTTATTCTGTCATGAGTTATTTATAAGTTTATGACCACTTATAAAATGTGTTCAAAGTGCTGCCCATTGTGTTGGATTGTCAATACAACCCTTTTCACACTGATAGCAACAACGCAAAGAAATGCTAACACAGGCTTCCAGTATCCGTTGTTTCAGATGCAGCACATCTCGTATCTTCACAGCATAGACAATTGCCTTCAGATGAGTGATGAGGCAAACTTTTTGTGAATGGTGAAGTTAACAAACAAAACCACTGTTATTGAACTGACACTAACCCACAGTGGATAGATCCCTCCAGGACTGTTGGAACACAAAAATTGATGGTATGGTGTGGTATATGGGGTACAAAGATAGTGGGGACATTCTTCATCAATGGAAACCTCAATGCCACTGGATATCTGAATCATGTAGCAATTTCAGATATTTGTTTGCACACCTTTTGGCTTAAATAACTGCAATCAATCACTTCCTATAGCAATCATCAAGCTTCTTACACCTTTCAACTAAAATTTTGGACCATTCTATTTTTTGAAAACTGTTATAGGTCTTTCATTTTTGAAGGGTACCTTCTCCAAACAGCAATTCCAAGATCTCTACACAGTTGTTCAATGGGATTTAGATTCAGATTCATTACTGGCTGCCTCATAACTCTCCAGCATTTTGCTTCCATGCATTTCTGGGTATTTCATGAAATATATTTGGAATTCTGCTGCTGGGAGACCCATGACCTAGGATGCAAACCCACCTTTATGTCACTGGGCACTACATTGTGACCTAAAGTCCTATGGAAATCTTCAGGTTTCAAGGTGCCCTGCACTCAGTCAAGGTGCACAGTGCCAGAGTCAGCAAGACAACCCCCAAAAATCTTTAAACCTCCACCATATTTGACTGTATGTTTTTTGATTGTATGAATCATTACTAAACAGTAGAATGAAGTGTTTAATCAAAAAACTCTGTCTTCATCAGTCCACAACATCCTTTCACAGAAGGATTTTGGCTTACATACAATTTGGCAACTGCAGTATAGCTTTTTTAAGCCTCTCTCTCAGCAGTGGGGTCCTTCTGGGACTCTTGTCTTAGCATTTTATTTAGTTCATATATCAACGGATAATTCGTGCTGACACTGAGGCACCCTGAGCCTGAAGGAGTGCTTGAATTTCTTTTTAACTTGATTTGGTCTGCTTATCCTACTTCTGGACTATGCTTCATTGCAACCTTTCATGAATTTTTTTTTGACATCCACATCCAAGGACAAAGCTACAGGGCCATGGGTTGTAAACCTTTTGATTAAGTTGTGCACTGCGGACTAGATATGAGAGAACTAGAGATGAGCCGAACATGTTCACCAATTTCAATTCCTGACCGAATTTGTCAATGTTCGTTTAGCCCCTTGAACCCAAACACTTTGCTGAAAGGTTGGAAGTTTGGGATTTGTTCGGTAATTGTTAAGATGACAAAAAGTATTAGCACTAATGCTTCAGTTCCATGTTTTCAGAGTGACAGTGTCAGGGATAGTGGGCGGGAGGGGAGGGAGGGAGAGGGCTCAGGGTCTCAGGTCTGATAACTTATCTGAGATAAGTGCAGGACTCCATTTGTTTTGTTTCCTGCACTTACTATGGGTGGTCTGGTCTAAGAGCCAATCAGCGCCCATAAAGTTAATTGCACATTGTGCACACAAGGGCTTGTGTCATTGGCTGGGTATGTCACATGCCCTTGGCATATAAGAACTAGCCATTTCCCCTCGTCAACATTTTCCCAGTGTTAGAGCTCAGTGACAGTCCTACTGCTGCAGTGCCAATGCTATTGCTACGGTGTGCGCTATTTAGATAGCTAGCTAGCGATAATTTTTCTTTATAGATAGAGAGATAGATATCAGATTCAGTAACTCATTCCTAAAACAGCCCTTTTTAGGGCTTAGTACCAGGGATTGGCAAATCAGCTGTGGTACAGCGGTCTGTGTGAGATCATCTGCACCAATCCTGTGCTGAAAAGCATTTTGTGCCACATCTGCCAACATCCAGACACCCAAACTTTTTTGGCTAGTACCAGTGTTTGGTAAGTCAGTTGTAGTACAATAGTCTGTGTGTAATCATCTGCACCAATCCTGTGCTGAAAGGCATTTTGTGGTACATCTGCCCACATCCAGGCACACACACTTTCTTTCCTACTAGCAGTGTTTTGCAAATCAGTTCTGGTATAGTGGTCTGTGTGTAAAAATCTCCATAAATCCTGCACTGAAAAGCATTTTGTTTCACATCTGACAGCATTCAGGCACCCACACATTTTTCTTTAGTACCAGTGTTTGGCAAATCAGTTGTCGTACAGTGGTCTGTGTGATAACATTTCCACAAATCCTATACTGAAAAGCATTTTGTGCCACATCTGACAACATCCAGGCACCCACATTTTTTTGCCTAGTACCATTGTTTGCCAAATCTGGTCTGCTGGATTCTCAATCTCAGAGTTTTTCGACCTACAAAAACTGACTTGCAAATCTGTTACCATTAAATATGAGTGGTGAAAGCTGTGGACAGGGCGGAAAGGGAAATAGGCGTGGTTGTAAGGGGATAATACTTGATGTCCATGGGGTAGGTGGTAAAGTAACCGAAAGCTCTGCTCAACAAATACCAGCTTCTAGGCAAAAATAAGTGTCAACTTCTTTTAGTGATTTTTCAAATAAAATATGTGGTCAATTACAGAGCGCTAGGGCACGTAAGACATAAAGGGCAAATTTGGTGGCAATACAAACCTTTAATATACCACTACGCATTTACCAGCGGCCCCCTGTCTTCCTCAGTCGGATTTACAATGTGGTGGGATGAAAGGCACATTATATAGGGGAAATGACCAATAAGGTATATACAATTAATGATGTAATTTAACCCTAAATCTACTGGCGGTCTGCTGAAAGAAACTCAATGCATAATACTAAGGGTATGTGCCCACAGGAAGGTTTAACGTCGGTTTAGCAGCGAAAACCGCCGGCGTTTAGCATAGGTTTTATTTCAATTTATGTAAATCCTAAGCAGTGTTAGGACTTACAAGTAACCCTATGTAATTTAGAAACCGCTGTGCACACATAGTCGGTTTATGTGAGCGGATCTGCCCGCGGCTGAGCGGTTTCCCAGCGGTTTAGCAGCATACAGCATGTCAATTCTTCAAAGCGGTTTTTGATCGGTTCCATGAACAAAATCCTCCATAGAAAACCGCCGGAAAAACCGCTGGAAAAACCGACTGAAAAACGCTGTGCACACGCTGAAAAAAACCGCCGGAAAACAGCTGGAGACTTCAGAGCTCAGAACTGATAATTTCCAGCGGTTTACTGACGGTTTGAACGCCACTAAACCTTCCTGTGGGCACATACCCTTAGACTACCATATTAAAACAATGCATAAGACAATAATGAAGTTCAGAAATGTGTTAAAAAGGTTTTCTAAAATGCTAACAAAACTATAATCATTGATAATAAACTAATAAAGTTTGTATATGCATATATACTGAACGTTAATATAAAACAATATAAAATATATAAGGAAGTAAAGCCAGGGAGCGGTTCCCTAGGGCTCATGGCATTTCCACCATTCTGCGGCTCACCGTGGTTATACAGGATTGCGCACCCACACAGGTGCGAGGCTACCCTCCACCTTTCAATTACCCCCACTAGACCACAGGGTCCTTTTCATGTATGTAATTCTCTAATCTTCTCTTACAACTTCTTTTAGTGGACAGTCTGGTATTATCCCTTTCTTAGGTAGCAGCACATCACTACGACTTGTAGATAAGGCCCACAAAGAGCAGGTGCTACAATGGATATCAAGCACTACATGAAGTGGGCTCTTCTGCACTTCAACTTGAACAGCACACACAATGCAGTCTTCATTGGTGTCATCCCAATCACACTTGTTTCCTCACGTGTTATAATCTCCTGCTGCCGTTCTGACTGTGGGTCAATACAGATGGCCAAGTCTGTAAAGGTGTTCATGCATACTATAGCCTGAGAATCAGAGGTCTGCTTCAAAGCTTCACTGAGTCAAGAGGAGGAACTGATCTGCACCAATGCACACAATCTTTGTGAGTCCGATTCAGGGCTGGACGAAGATGGGTCTGAGCTTAATCTAGACCCTAATTACCAAATTTTAACGCTTGTTGGTGAAGACAATGAGGCTGATAATGATGACACTCAGATACCTAAGTCAAACGTCTACTTGAATTTGCACTCAGGGCAATAAGAGGTTGGCTTTGAGGGCAAGGAGTGACAACACAAAGGGTGATGATGAGGTTACAGATCCCACTTAAAAACAACTTACAGGCACGCAGTTGATGAGCTTTGGTGGCTCTGCAGTTCGCATGGCGCTAAGCCTTGCCTAGCCTGGCAGTCTGGACTTGCCTAGCCTGGGCCTTTTCCCAGATCCCAACTCATGGTTTCTGCCAAATATGTAAGCAAAATCTCAGTAGAGGTAAACAAATCAATAATTTAACTACTTCATGCATGAACTGTCATATGGGCATGCAGCATAAGTTGCAGTGGGAAGCTCACTGTGCTATAATGCGGCTTAGCAGGCATGGCCAACCACCGACCATCCCATCAAATGCATCTGTGGCATCTTCATCCTTCGTGACTGGTGGGAATGGTGTCACACAGACTTTTGGCAGCACAATGTTCACCTCTTTACCCACAACAACCAGTGTGATTCATAGGCCATCAGCTGAGAAGTTGCGGTCAGCTTTTGAGACCAAGTTTCATCAATGGCTGTCTCGAGTAAACCTGCAACCAGGGAAGGCTGGCGGTATGAAACAATGCTACGAACCTGGGTGTGACCCTATCCTAGGGCAAGGTGACAAACGCGCCTTAAATGGCTCAAATCCTGAACCTTATCGTTCATCAATTCCTAGCCAACTAATCTGGCCTAGATGCTCTGCTGCAGAGGGGATGGTCGCTGTGTGCTCACTTCTGTCATTTGCACCCCATGGCTCAATGGCTTGCATCTCTACAGAAATATTTCTGCCTGCTGGTTAACCGCCTGATATATGAAATACCGACACAATAAAATTCTGCTCTTTCAATGACTGTGGCAGCAATGAAGAGCCCTAGTGCAGTATGTCATGATGTATAGCCTGGCCTAACCCAATCGTGAGATGGGGTAAATCACGCAGCTGGAGTGGTCACAGATCAAGGACCTCTGACCTTTCTGCACAGTTATGAAATGGCAACTAAGATGTTTAGCATTAATGATGCCGTTATCAGCATGACTATTCCGATCATCTACATGCTGGAGCGCACTTTGTCCACTTTGTGGAGTCAGGTGGTGGTCCAAGAGGAAGAGGATGAAGTAGAGGAGGATGCGTAAGCAGAAGCGATAACAAGGTCTTAAAAGTCCAGACTGTCATCAGCACAGAGGCCAATGGTATAGAAGGGTGGATGAGAGGGATCGACGAGGGCTAATGGTAGCAGCCAAACAGTTGATGAAGGTGCAAGAGCTAAGGAAGAAATGTAGGAGGAAGAAGCGATGTTTACAAAAGACTCAGCAGATGAGGGAGATTTTGTTCACGTTTCTGTTGTGTGAGGTTGGCAGTAAAGGGCGGAAAAAGCAAGCAGGAATGTTACCCCGCCACCAAAAACACTACAAGGATTTGTGCCTCATGGATGCGCAAGACACATGACTGCCTTCTTGCTGCACTAAGTGCAATATGATATCAGGATTGTTAGAATTTGAAGTTATGCTGACTACTGGGTTGCCACACAGTGCAAGTGTAAATCTGGCGAAATGCCTTCCCGACCTGGACGAGTGCCTTTTTGCTGCACTATCTGCAAAATGACCAACACATTGTTAGAATTCGAAGTAATACCAGATCCTCAGTACAAAAGTAAATTAGGCCAAATGGTTCCTGCCTTGGAAAGGGATGCACGCATGCAGGAGTATCAAGTTAAGTTTTTTGACAATCTGCTTTTCCCCAAAACACCTGTTACCAGCAAATTATGGGAGTAAGTTGACCATTTTTAAACCATCATTTGCAACTCCAGAAGAAAGGACACATGTTACACAAAGTCATAGAATAACCATCTTCAGGCGCTGTTTCCAGCTCATACAGGGCCCTGGTGCAGTGGTTCACTGGGTAATAAAGCGGTTAGGGCCAGATTTGTATTATCAGCTGGCCCTAAGCCCGAAATTCATGGGGTCACGCCAATATTAGACATGACCGCCATGAATTTCTAGTAAATGTTTTAAAAAAAAACACAGCACATCCATCTTTATTAAAAATGTATCTTCCGTTCGACGTAGTCCAATCCAGTTTTCTCCTTTAGCTCAGAACCTCTACCAGAGATGTAGTTGTGCTGTGCGCTGGGTGGCTGTGGGAAAGTTCATGTGAGTTCATGCTGCATCTGATCTGCATCTGCTGATCTGCATCAGCTGATCATTTGAAATAACCGTCGGGAAAGCAAGCGATGAGAAGACTTCACCGCTGGCTTTCCTGCTCTGTGCTGCGCTCCCTGCTCCCTGATGCCTCCCCGCCTGATCCTAAGTTAGGACTGGGCAGGGGGAGCAGCTCCAGGGAGCGAGGAGGGGGTATCAGGGTGTGGGAAGCGCAGCACAGAGCAGGAAAGCCGGCGGTGAAGTCTTCTCACTGCCGCCGGCTTCCCTGTCCTGGTCCTTCACTCCCCGCTCCCTGGTGCTGCGCTCCCCGCCCAGTCCTAACTCAGGATCGGGATGGGAGGCGGCGGGGGGAGCAAAGAATCGGTCGGGGAGGCTGCGGGGGCAGGCTTTTAATCAATCATGCCCTCATTTCAGCATTTTCCTCTGCCCCCAGACCAATTTATAGGGTCCTTTTGGTGATCGAAGCGTTATCGAACATAACCTTGAAATGCCGAATTTGAAGCTAATTGTTCGCATTCATCAATTGACTCGAACACCGCCCAAAATAGCTCGTATTTGAGACTGGCGAACATTTCGAATCGAAGATCACTCATCTCTAATCACTTCCTAAATAATCAACATTGAAATGCTGGGCCCAGGCCTCTGTGGCGCCCCACGTGGTCACATGGCTCTACTCTGATTCGGAGGGAAGATGAGAGAGGATCCTGAGGGGATCCTGAGAGAGGGTGCCTGACGCGGGAGTCTGGGCCTTAGAGAGAAAGGGGGAACCCCAGAGTGTAGCGACTATACTTCTGGGAATTCCCTAGTCCACCACGGGAACGCCGGACCCAAGGAAATGGCCAGAGTCTACCTCTGAAGACGTCAAACGGCTGCTGCGGTCTGTTCACCGGCTACGGCACCATGCCAAATGGAGTGGTCTGCCTACTTCATCACCACAAGGGAGGGGAGCCCCAAGTCTACCTTTAAGGAGCCATTGGGTATAGACTTATCCTAGGCGGGGAGGAAAGGACACGGGTTTGTCAACTAAGGCTTACCAAGGGTACCACCATACTACCTGGCGTCCACTTGCAGCCACCCGTAGAGCTACCTGTTTCTTTAACAACTTTTGCTGAACTGTGGACTTGTATGCTGATGACTGTTTACAGTAAAGTACTCGGGAGAGTGGCTTTGCCTCCGTGTCTTTGTGCTGCAGAATTCAACCTATTTGCTTACAGGAACGCTGCCCCGGAGGACCAGCTCCACCTGTAGGGAGCTTTGCCATCCTTGCCACAATACCATCGCCCTCCGGAGGACTGTGGCGACGCTGGTGACCCATCACCAGGTACTACAGGTGGTGTCACGTGACAATAACTTTTATCCCCTGTACATAACACCCTTATTGAAGTGTCACCCAGGCCATGGGCTCAGGTGCTGCCACCTGTGACATCCCCGAGAAAACCCTCCAGAGCCTGATACCCGAGTACCCCAGGGCATGGGGCTCGACATATATTTCTGGCGCTCACGAACAGCATCTCGTGCCTTGTGTTACTGGGTATTGTGTACCTTGGACTTTTGAACTGCATTGAAATCAACTTTTCCCGTCTTTGCTTGGCGCCAAAAATGGGTTTCCGCCATCACTGCAGGTTATCCCAAGAGGGTGCTGTAGCGATGTACTAAACACCATGTGTAGGCCCAGGGATGTGCCTCAGCCCCTAGAAGAAGGAGGGCCAAGACGGAGGCGCGAAAAAGTGTGGCAGCCCCGATTGCCATCAATCAGGGGGGTGGCCCACAGGAAATACTCTGGGAGTGGCTGCCGATAAAGAGACTAACCGGAAGAGAAGGACAGAACGAGCTAGGATCCTTTATATTCGGCAGCATGGTGGCACCCGCTGGAGAGACATCATGCGCGAGGTCGAAGAACAGGCCAGAGCCGCACAAGGAGACCCGGCAGTGTTGTCCCTCTTAACACTGGAGGGGGATGCCGACTACTGGAGAGACAATTTTGGACGGCTCCGCCTGGACAGGAGGAAGCCCTGGAGTGGGTGTGCCGGCAGTGGAGTGCAGAGAGGGCCTGTGAACTAAGAATGATGAGAGAAGGCCGAGAAGCGCGAGAGGCAGCGGTAGCAGTACAAGCAGTTGTGGAGCCTTTTTACCACCCATCGCCACCCGTCCATTCCCGAGCCCCTGTAGAACCACTGTCCCGTACCCACAGCTATCTTCTGATAGAGCAAGTGCGACCAACCCCAGCAGAACCAGACGTAATTGTAGAAGCTGAGGAAGAGGGAGACGAAACAGACTTTGAGGAGCTGGAGGACGTAGAAGGAGCCTCAGGAGGGAGCACCTCAGAAGCTGCATGGTAGTACGCATGGCAGCGGCAAAGTACCTCCATCATTGTGAGCACAGCAGAGACCAGAGCGTCGCCCAGAGTCCCAACCAGCAACTCACCACCACCTGAATACCAGTCATCCCTGAACCAGCGAGACCAACTAGCAAGACAGAAAAAGAGAAAAGAATGGTTCCAGAAAGAACAGGCTACCCCGCGACTTCGAGATGAAACCAAAGCACAGCCCCTGCTTCCATTGAAGTTGCGCCACCAAGGAACTGTTGTTTCCGTTTACCATGATGAAGGATGGGGATTCCTACATGAACGCGGACTTCAGGAAGACATTTTCTTCGCCAGACGAGACATTGAATCATACCTGCAGCGTTGACACCCGGATCATGATCTGTATCGAGGTGAACAGGTTTCCTTTGAAAGGCATCCAGGCCTCTTAGGCTGGTTCGCTATACGCATATCCCGCCAACAATAGACTCCCATTGCAGAGACTTGAACTATATATAGCCCCTTTTTCAGCCATCTTTCCCATTTATTTTTCCCCTTTTTGCATCCCTGAATAATGAGCAGTGCCCCTGTGTGTTTTGAACCATGAAGACACAGACTTTTGTTTGGAACTTTGCCCCTTTGTTGATGATGTGTGATAAATATGCAGCGGTCCGGCGGTGATAACTCACAGTGGATTGTGCTGGACAATATGTTACCGCCAGACCTACACAGTTAGTACCAGTCCCGGTTGGGCCGAGGTAGACTCAAAAATTTATTATGCTTTATGCAGATTGTAACAACCAGAGAGTAATATCTTGGCCAGTGGGTGACCCGAGGACCGTGAGGTCTGTAATAACTGCTGCAAATGTGTAACGTTATAAGAAAATGTGCCTCCTAGAAATAGGAAGAAACTAAGGTATGCTTAAATGTATATAGTTTACCCGTTGATATTGTTACCGAAAATATAAAAATGCTTTTCACTCCCTGGTTAACAGGAGTCTATACTCAAGGACGAGTATATTTTATCAGGGGGGTATGTGACGCCCCACACGGTCAAGTGTCACAGTGGGGTATTGCACCCATAAAAGTGGTGTAATTTTCCCCAACTGCAAGTGGATCTTAGGCTGGTGGGTGGGACCCATTCCTGCAATCCCACATTAAAATAGAAGTGGGAGGTTACTCCTGGGAGGGAGATATATTCACCTCTGGGTGGAGTAGAGAGTTGGAACAGAGAGAGTGGAGGACAAGGAAGTTGGAGAGGAGTCGAGGAGGAGTGTGGAGCGAGGGGGAAGGTTAACCCGGACAGCTCTATGCTAGTGATGGGCGAGTCCTAAATTACTCGGAATCGCTTGACTCTAGCGAGTCCGGGCCCGGGACTCGCTACTCGTTGCGAGTCTAGCGAGTCAAATGTTAATGAATGGGGAAGCGAGTAATAGCGAGTAGTGTGCGATTTACAAATCACAGATGTGTCTCGGAAGCTTCAGCCTGAAGCAATCCTAGTTTTGTCAGAGACTCTGACAAAACTTGAATTGCCATTGACTTGCATTGGACTCGTTTACTGTGCAAGTAATCGCTGGGAAACTTGCACAGTAAGGAGTCAGGCTGTCTGCTCTGTGCTGGCTGCCGCAGCTCCAGGGTCCTAGAGCCCGCCTGCTGCCTGATGTAGCAGAGCTGAGATTGTTCTCAGTCTGCTCACTCCCTGTGCATAGACATCTATATCTATGCAAAGGGATGTAGCAGAGAGGACATCGCGTTTTGGACTGCGTCGGACGGAAGAGGATTTTTTTAATTAAAGAAGGAGTCCCTAATGGCTTTTTTTTTTTATTTCTAATAAAAATTTTCTCTGTGTTGTGTTTTTTTTAAAACAATTTAATAGAAATTCATGGCGGTCATGTCTAATATTGGCGTGACCGCCATAAATTTCGGGCTTAGGGCAAGCTGATAATAGAAAGCTGGCCCTAACCTCTTTATTACCCAGCGAGCAACTGCCACCAGGGCCGCTGGAAGAGCGGGGTTCAGCGCCAGAGGATGGCGCTTCAATGAACGTGCCATCTTCTGGGGCGGCTGCGGGCTGCAATTTGCAGCGGGGGGTGCCCAGAAAGCTTGGGCATCCCTGCGCTGCGGATTCCAGCCCCCAGCTGCTTAGCTGTACCTGGCTAGACATAGAAATTGCGCGGAGCCCCACGCATTTTTTTTTTATTATTTAATGAAATTCATGAAATAATAAAAAAAAGGGCTCCCCTATATTCTTATGTCTGGCCAGGTACAAATAGGCACCTGGGGGTTGGGGGCAGCCCCTCGCTGCCTGCTGGATCCGGCTGGTTCCAGAAATACGGCGAAGCCCATGTAATTTTTTTTCTGAAAAATCAATAAAACAATCCTAAAAAAGGGACTGCATCTTTATTAACCCCTCGCCCATGGTCCAGGGGTTAATAAAGATGCAGTCCCTTTTATTTACATTGTTTTATGGATTTGTCAGAAAAAAATTTCACGTGGGCTTCGCCGTATTTCTGGAACCAGCCGGATCCAGCAGGCAGCGACGGGCTGCCCCCAACCCCCAGGTGCCTATTTGTACCTGGCCGGACACAAGAATATAGGGGAGCCCTTTTTTTTAATTATTTCATGAATTTCATGAAATAATAAAAAAAAATGCGTGGGGCTCCGCGCAATTTCTATGTCTAGCCAGGTACAGCTAAGCAGCTGGGAGCTGGAATCCGCAGCGCAGGGATGCCCAAGCTTTCTGGGCACCCCCCGCTGCAAATTGCAGCCCGCAGCCGCCCCAGAAGATGGCGCGTTCATTGAAGCGCCATCCTCTGGCGCTGAACCCCGCTCTTCCAGCGGCCCTGGTGGCGGTGGCACACTGGGTAATAAAGGGGTTAATACCAGCTTTGTTATACAAGCTGGTATTAAGCCCGAGATTCTTAATGTCAGGCCGCGTTTGACCCAGCCACTAAGAATCTCCAATAAAGGGTTAAAAAAACACAACACAGAGAAATTTTTTTATTAGAAATTAAAAAAAAAAGCCATTAGGGACTCCATCTTTAATTAAACAAATCCTCTTCCGTCTGACGTAGTCCAAAATGCGATGTCCTCTCTGCTACATCCCCTGTGCATAGATATAGATGTCTATGCACAGGGAATGAGCAGACTGAGAACAATCGCAGCTCTGCTACATCATCTCTGTGAGGCTCTAGGACCCTGGAGCTGCGGCAGCCTGCACAGAGCGGACAGCCGGACTCAGCTCGCAAAGTAACAGCAGTTACTTTGCGAGTTTCCCTGCGATTACTTGCACAGTAATGAGACCAATGCAAGTCAATGGCAATCCTAGTTTTGTCAGAGTCTCTGACAAAACTAGGATTGCCATTGATTTGCATTGGACTCGTTGCTGTGCGAGTAATCGCTGGGAAACTCGCAGAGTACCGAGTCCTGCGAGTCCCTTACTACTCGCCGAGTAACGAGTACTAGCGAGTAGATTCGCCCATCCCTACTCTACGCTGATCCGGAGGGAAGATGAGAGAGGATCCTGAGGGGATCCTGAGAGAGGGTGCCTGACGCGGGAGTCTGGGCCCTAGGGAGAAAGGGGGAACCCCAGCGTGGAGCGACCATTCTCCAGGGAATTCCCCAGTCCACCACAGGAACGCCAGACCTGAGGAAACAGTCCGAGTCTACCTCTGAAGTCATCAACCGGCTGCTGCGGTCTGCTCACCGGCTGCGGCACCCTGCCAGACGGAGCGGTCTGCCTACTTCCTCACCATGAAGGAGGGGAGCTCCAAGTCTACCTTTAAGGAGCCATTGGGTATAGGCTCATCCTAGGCGGGGAGGAAAGGACACGGGTTCGTCAACTAAAGCATACCAAGGGTACCACCATACCACCTGGCATCCACTTGCAGCCACCCGTAGAGCTACCTGTTTCTTTAACAACTTTTGCTGAACTGTGGACTTGTATGCTTATGACTGTTTACAGTAAAGTACCCGGGGAGAGTGACTTTACCTCCGTGTCTTTGTGCTGCAGAATTCAACATATTTGCTTACAGGAACGCTGCCCCGGAGGACAAGCTCCATCTGAAGGGAGCTTTGCCATCCTTGACGCGATACCATCACCCTCCGGAGGACTGTGGCGGTGCTGGTGACCCATCACCAGGTACTACAGGTGGTTTCATGTGACAATAACTCTTATCCCCTGTACATAACCCCCTTATTGAAGTGTCACCCAGGCCACGGGCTCAGGTGCTGCCACGCTTGACATTCCCATGAAAACCCCTCAGAGTCTGATACCCGAGTACCCCAGGGCCTGGGGCTCGACACCTCCAGCCTTACTGCTATTGTGGCCTAATACAAAATGTTTTAATGGGTGCATATCACTTTACTGTGGTGTGACCCTAATTTTATATATTTAAAGGATAGGGGATAGATATCATGAGGATGGGGATCATATATACCATAAGGTTTGGGGCTCATATATACCATGATGATGGGGGATCATATATACCAACAGGATGGGAGAGTTCATATATACAAACAGAATGGAAGATCATATATATATATATATACCCCCAGTGTTTAGCCCCCAGTGTATTTGCCCATGCTGTAATATAGCCGCAATCCTGATATTTTGGCCCTTATCCTGATATATTTGGCAGTGATCCTAGAATATGACTCTAATTTGTGTGAATGATTTTTCCCTGCCCAAAATAAGTCCTAACTTAAAAGAAAGCCCTAGCCCTTTTTATGGAGGTCAAAAGAAAACAAGATAGCGTATTATTTTTGAAAAACAGGGTACTGTGTCCCAATACATAATATTTTAATGGATACCACTTTGCTGTGGTGTGGCGCTAACTTTTGGAAAAGCTGGGACTCTTGTTAGGGTCTCTTTATTATGTGGTGCATTACTTGAGCAGAGCTCTCTGAGCACAATACCTGTTCTTGACACTTGTCCACCATTTCCTAAATACTAAACCTTAACATGCTAACCCTAAGTCTCCTGCCTTGCTGCTATTGTGTCCCAATACATAATATGTGAATGCATACCACTTTGCTGTGGTGTGACACAAATTTTTGGAAAAGTGGGGACTCTGGTTAGGGTATCTATGCTGAGTGGTGTATTGCTTCAGCATGGCTCTCTGAGAGATATGCCTACACCGGACACTCATTTTCCTTTTACTGATCCTCCTTTTACTTTTTGTAGAAAACTGCTGCCACTGTTCTCGTGACTCATCCATCTGTCTATTTTAACTGAGTTTCACCCACCTCTGAAATTTAAGTGAATGTGAGCCACCTCCTATTTTTAACTGATTTTAAAGAGTGTGCAGGCTGGCACAGACCGTATCGTGTGCACCCATGCTATGCCATGACACTATTTTTACTCTAGGCAGATTGTTATCCCTTCTCCTAGTGTCTGGTACTAATATAAGCTGTTTGTCAGCTTTTGGACACATTTGGAGATGTTTTCTATGTGTTTCAGTTATCTGTCATTGATTTCAGTAGGATTTAGGGGGTTCAGTGAACTGTTCATTGAACAATTCGGCAACCACCATCCGGCATTCGGTGAATTGAAACGAATCCGAACCCTAAGGTGTTCGCTCATCTCTACTGTGGACAAATAAACATCATGATCTCAGGAGATGGACTTGTAACTGAGATTGTTGATATTTTTGAACAATTTTACTTCTCAAACCCTCAGACCGCTCTCCTTTGCTTTCTGTTCTCCATGCATGATGTGGCACACAATGCAAAAATTGAGTCTAAAGTCTCCCTCTTTATAACTTGCTGTGATTGCGATATTTCCTACTTTTATACATGTTTGAAACAAAGTTGTTCGCCCCCAATTTTGGAAAGGTGCCAACAATTTTGTTCAGCCTATTTTTTAGAACTTTTTTTGTGCAATTTTGTCCTATTTGCCATTTTTATCTCTTTTTGTTTTCTTGTATTTTTCCATACAAAGGAAATAAACGTGTGTATGATGAAACATTTTTAATTGTAATAATTTTCTAGGAGAAATAGTTCTTTTTCTGGAACAATTTGAAGGTGCTCACACTTTTAGCCGTGACTGTAGTAGCATCATACTTTATAGTGAGACTGTTACTGAACAAAACACAGTATACCGAGGCCAATATCAACAATAATGACAATATTTAAGGGACAAATTAAACCACGAATAACCCCATAATACCATCATGGCAGAAAAATATTATATATAACTGACCATTAACAAAAATCACTTTACTAAGACTAATATTACTTCTATATAGCAGCCATACACAGATGCTCTGCACACCATATACAGTTAGTAAATACAGTGGAGTTGAATGCAGTGATCCAGTGGTGACATTTATGTTTGATGGCATTCCTTTCCACTCCATTTCTTTTACATTTTACCCACAGTGATATGGAGTCTTCTTCCTTCCACAACTTGTCTCTGCAGAATGTGATGCACATACTTCTTTGGCTCATTACTTTTCCTGTACCTCCTCACATTTTCTTTACAATTATACAAATTACCAAGTTCATCAAAAAGTAGAAATCTCACATTGTGGCTCCATGTAACAGTATTGATCCCATAGTGACTTAACAAAGTAGTAGTGCCTCCACTGTGCCTTTATTTAGTAATTGTAATTTAATTTTATCTCTTGAGAGTTATAGTCACATTCAATGCCCTCATGTAATACTAAAGCCCCTATTATGCCTTCACATACTTAGTAGTGCCTGCTTTGTGCCTCCATATAGTAACCATGCCCCTAGCGTGTCTCTACGTAGGTGAGTATATTCTTACACTCAGTGGTGTAAATTTAGACCTGCAACCCCTGCGAGCACACATTGGTAAGATGAATGAGTCCCATGTAACGTTCTACATCCAATATGGACTCACAAATGGACTCTCCCCCTTCATTACGTATTAATATCCCTCATCATGCTATATATAGTCCTCCTCCTGGAATTTTCCCTTGTCCTGGTATATATGTCTCCATCCTTGTTTATATGGTCCTACCCCCATCCCCATCATCCTCTAATTATTATAATGCAACCCCATTATCCTCTGTACAGTAAAATTCAGCCTCATAGTCCTCCATACAGTATAATTCAGCCTCATAGCCCTCAATATAGCATAATGCACCTTCATAGTCCTCAATACAGTATAAAGCAGTCTCATAGTCCTGTATGTAGTAATATGAACCCCCATAGTCCTCCATACAGTATAATGCACCCCCCATAGCCCTCCAAACAGTGTAATGCATCCCCCATAGTCCTGCCAGCAGTTTAATGCACCCCTATAGTCCTCCATATAGCATAATGCACCACCATAGACCTCCATATAGTATAATGCCTCATAACTCTCCATATATTATAATGGTCCTCCCTCCTCCTCCCCACATAATCCTCTGGCCTCTGTGTACGAACTTATAAAAAATAAATAAATCTGTTCTCAACTTTCCCAGTTACCCCATTGCTCCAGGCTCCCTGCAAAAACTGAAAAGACATGAGGAGGCAGTGCCAGTGTGCATCTCACTGTGGAACACATATAGCAGGAAGTGCCACCTTCTCCTAGTGTGGAGGAGGCGGCACCAGCCTTCCATATGCATTTCTACAGTGGAACTCAGGAGGTGAGGGAAAGCGATGGGTGTCAGCGGTGGCGATGGACAAATGGGCCGCCCCTAGGATGCAGGGGGGTCACTGACACATGGGCCCCATAGCGATCATGTGCTCTGCAATGCAGTGACACGGATGTGCATCCTTGGCGACACACATCTTTGTAAAGTGGGTGCTGTGGTTGGCGGCGGGCGTAGGCCCCTGTGCCTTTGTGCCTTGTTACAGTCGCGGCCTCTTAGACCCCTATTGTTATCCTCTGCTCACACTTACACTACTTTAAACTCATGTACACACACATTTAGTGAATACAAAAAAATACTGGGAGTGCTCCTTTAAAATTATGGTATTTTAGATATGTAGACATCGCAGAGCCCCTACTCATTTGAGTGAACATCATGTTAATATCAGATTTCTTCTAGAGTGCTTCCGCATGAAAAGTATATAATGGCCCAGAAGTTTATTGGTCATGCAATCATTAAAAGATAAAAGTAGGTATTTGCTAAGGGAATAAGTTGTCCAGTTACTAATACAAAGTAAACTCACCAGCAACTTGAGTAACATTTAATGGTGTTTCTCTTTTAATGTACTCTGTGCGCTGGGTGAATGTAATCTTTGGAGCAGGTAGAGTATTTTCCCTTTAAAAAAAGGTGGCTAAAAGCTTTCCCAATAATTATACATCTTAGGTATATTTTACATACATTATACCATGATCAATTTGACAGATGTAGCAGGATTATTTTTGGAGCGTATTTTGGAGTGCTTTCTATTTAAACTAAATAGCAATGGTTTTAACATTTCTTTTAATATATGCAAAAAGAAGCAATTATTGTAATGTGAATAAGACATTTGATAAGTAACTTGTATTTTTTTCCTTACTACTTTCTTCGCCTCATGCAGATATTTCAACTCTACTGAGAGAAAAGGTTTCAAAATTCGGCATAATCATCTCTGAAAATATTCTTTGCCCTACTACTTATTTGTAAATATAATGTATTCTATGATTTCCCCTGGCTGCCCTTGCACTGGATTTGAATTGATAACAGAGAACCTGAGTGTATATATTTGCACATCTGGCCCGGGATTATGTATAGAAGCTGCATGTTTGAATATCATCATATTATCCTGATGTTACATTAAGTCTTACACAAACAATGTTTGATACTTCAAGAAGAAAGTGTTACTTCATACAATATGCAAAGGAAATAAACATTTTGAAAATGGAATACCGTAAATGTCGATAATCAGTCACACGTCTAAATTTCTGAATAATTCAGCATTCCAGTCTGATTCAGAAATATTACATAAGCAATTGCTGGATTTATTTTCATATGGAACTTCCTAAGAGCTCATCATCTAAAGATCAGAAAATGAATGTGAATTTATTTATGTGACTCATTTGTATAGTTCTATTAATTTTGACAGTGTTGTCATGGGTGGCAATAGCGGACGAGCGGAGTTGTAGC
This sequence comes from Allobates femoralis, assembly GCA_033576535.1. Lineage (NCBI taxonomy): Eukaryota > Metazoa > Chordata > Amphibia > Anura > Aromobatidae > Allobates > Allobates femoralis. The sequence continues at coordinate 586,702,469 of JARQOC010000003.1, forward strand.
AGGATGGCAGTGATGTGCTAAAGAGATCAGGGAAACTATTCAGACCTAGTAAACTGGGGTTCATTAACTGACTCATTAGCTGACTGTTCCCAGAATTATCTATAATGGTATCTATAATGGTACCTTTACACGCCACTACCGAAGGTAGCAACAGGTAGGGACCGCACGTGCACGGGCGCGTTTTCAACGGTTCCTAACGGTACCTGATGCAGCAATTACACGCCGCCACAAGGTGCTCCACAGAAGGTATTTTCGTACCCTGGAAGTGCCGACGGGTGCCGCAGGTTACCTTCTGTGGAGCACCTTCCCTGATTTACACACCGCTACCACAAGGGAATCTGGGCGTACATATTGTGCGCCGTAACTACATAGGCGTGACAGAGTAGTGTATTACGCGATGCTCGTACGGTGATTGGACAATGCAATAACATCATGATTGGCCAGCCAGTGCAGGGAGGCTGCCTAATACATGACGCTATACCAAATGTGTATTGTGACTGGTCAGCTCGTTAAATATGCCGCCCTGTGCAGGGACAGCCAATGGGTGCACAGTAGTCTCCACCAAAGATAGCTGATGGGGCGTGGTATACATGACGCTCGTGCACGCCCCAGGTAACTCAAATACCGTACCTGTGTCCCGATTACACGCCGCTACCATAGGGGTTATACCTGCTTGTTTTTCAGCACGGCTGAAAGACAGGTATCCAAAGAGACAGGAAGGTACAACCTGAATTACACGCCGCCACTTCGCGGTGTTTTGAAGGTAAAAGGTTCAATTGTCTCCGACACCTATCGGTTTCTACCTTTCGGTAGCGGCGTGTACAGGTACCATAAAGGTGATTATGTCTGGGCTTACTTTGCTCCTAACCAGCCCTGGGCTAACACCTCGTCACATCCACTCAAGAATAGAAACAGCGACTCGACAAGAGGGCTCCCTCAAAGGTATATGATTCTGGAAGCCTTCAGTAAAACTGCCCAGTGTCCAAACAGCTCAAGGTCAGAGTAAAGACTGAATTCGTTCAATGACACCAGATGTTAGGTAATGGGATTACTTGAAGGCTTTGTAAGTAAACAACCATGTCACCTGACACACACAGAAGCAGCTCACCTGGAGAGTCATAGTCAGATACTACCATGGACATCCAATGCTGCTACCGCTACTGATATTAACTCTTAAGGTGCAAACAGAAATAAACACATTTAAACTACTGCAGAGCAGTTTGCAGAGAATGTGGAGCAGACTGCATGGCCGAGTGTCTTGTAGACATTGTTATTATTGTCCCCATTGGGGCTTATAATCTAAATTACCCTTCAGTTTATCTTTGGAGTGTGGAAGGAATCCTAAGTACCCAGACAAACCACCATGTAAACATAGGGAGAACATTCAAACTCCTTGTAGATGTTGTCTTTGGTGGGATTTGAAACCAGGGCCCGAATACTGCAAGACCACCATGGTGCTCACAAGTGTGAACATTTACTGACAAAAGCAAGTATGAGATCCAGCGATGGAGAAGCCCAGTGCACTTCAGAGATCTTTTTTGCATAAAACTTCCATTTTATTGAAAAATATTAAAAAATATGTAATACACAGTTTAAAGCAGTTAAATCAACTAATGAACATTTAGTGTGACGCGTTTCAGCCTATAGCGAATCCTTAGTCATGATCTCTCCTTGAGCCTTAAGAACACAACTAAGGCTTTGGCATAGGCCAAAAAGCGTCGCTCTAGATGTTCATTAGTTGATCTGACTTCTTATAACTGTGTTTTACACATTTTTAATATTTTCTATATAATGGAAGTTTTATGCTAAAAAGACCTCTGAAGTGCACTGGGGTCTCCATAGCCGGGTCTCTTACTTGCTTCTGAATTCTACTGTTGCGGTTGCCGAGCCACAACTCAGGCTGAAGGAAGGACCCTTGGAGTGAGAAGTGAATGGTGAACTGACTTTACCTTTTATTTTCTGTGTTATTTTCTGACAAAAGTTCATTGAAAAAATAAAAACAAGTTATTGTAACTAGGGATGAGCGAGTAGTGAAATATTCAAACTTACTATACTCTTAAAAGTAAGTCCTAATACTCGGGTATTCATTACTACGGTAGTAACAAGTCCAATTTAAGTCAATGGAAAATACAAGAAATTGTCTGCTGGACCCAAAAAAGTGGTCTGGGAGCTGAGGAAAAGGCTGAAATGGGTGCATGATTGTTTAAAAGCTTGCGGTAAAAAGCCGCTGGCTTTTAAACAATCACTCAGCTGATGCACGCTACCCCGCAGCCTCCCAGTTCAATTCTAACCTGTTCCCCTCTGCTTCTCTTCCCCCAACTCCATGCCCGCACCCATTCCTAGATGCAAGCCACCAAACATTTCAAATAAACAGCTAATACATCAACTGTTCGTTTGAAATAGCCAGCGGGAAAGCCAGCAGTGAAAAGACTTCACCACCGGCGATTAGCTGATTCCCAAACCTTTCCCGCTGGCTATTTCAAATGAACAGCTGATGTATCAGCAGTACGTTTGAAATAGCCAGTGGCTCGCATCCAGGAATGGGAGCAGGCATCGAGTTTTGGGAAGAGGAGCCGAGGGGAACAGGTAATGATCAATCTGGGAGGTGGCGGGGAAGCGTGCATCAGCTGAGTAATTGTTTAAAACCCATTTGCTTTTTACCGCCGGCTTTTAAACAATCATGCACCAAGTTCAGCCTTTTCCTCAGCCCCCAGACTGCTTTTTTGGGTCCAGCAGCATATTTCTCATATATCCCATTGACTTACATTGGACTTGCCAAGTAGCTGAAGTAAAACTCTCGAGTAACGAGTATCCTGAATACCCACACTATTCTGTGAGTAGCGAATAGTAACGAGTATGCTCGCTCATCCCTAATTGTAACAAGCTTCGATTGTGTCCTAATCTATTATTCATATATTCTACCAATATCATATGTTCTACATTACCTTCTGTCCTTACTTCAGAAGTTTAGATTGTACCAAACAAATATCTGCAAAATTTCAAAAGACTTTATATTGTGACAGTTAAATTTCATGTGGTCTATATGGTTTGAATCATACAACTTTTATATTATACACTACACTAGCTATCGCATCGGGTGGGCGGTGACATCTAAATGGGGGCGGACGTCTCTCCCCCTGTGTGGTTTCTCCCTTGTCCGCAGCTTTTTCCCCCCTTGCTCTCTGCCCCCTCCCTGTGGTCATTCTCTGTCCCCCCTGTGCTGCCTCTCTGTCCCTCATGGTCATTCTCTGCCCCCTGTGCATGTTCTCTGACCCCCAGGCTGCCTCTCTGCCCCCAGAGGTCACTCTTAGAACCCTGGCCCTGTGGTCTCTCTTTCTCCCCCCCCACCCATGCTTGCTCTCATGCAGCGGCAGCATGAGCAAGATGACGGCGGCATGAGGAACTGGTGCAGTTCCTCATTCAGTGTGCTACTGGGTGAGAAGGTCTGCCGGGTGAGCAGGCAGAGGGAGTGGGGGGTGTGGGAGCAGGCAGTGAAAGTGAGGGGTGAGAGAGCAGACAGAGCATGGGAGTGAGTGCAGGCAGAGTGAGGGGGGTGTGAGCAGGCAGAGCATAAGGGGTGAGAGAGCAAGCAGAGTGAGGGGTGGTGTGAGTGGGTAGAGCAAGAGGGGGGTGAGTGGGCAGAGAGAGGGGTGTGTGAGCAGGCAGAGCCAGGGGTTGTGAGTGTGGACAGAGCAGGGGTGTGAGTGCAGGCAGAGAAAGGGGGTGTGAGAGCAGGCAGAGCACAGACTCCAAGGGCGGGCAGAGCAGGAGCGTGAAAGCAGGCAGAGCGAGTGGGCAGGTGAGAGCGGGCAGAGCACGGGGTGCGAGAGTGGGCAGAGTGTAGAGTGCAAGAGTGGGCAGAGTGCAGGGTGCGAGAGCGGGCAGAGCGCAGGGGGTGTGAGAGTGGGCAGAGCAGGGGCGTGAGTGCAGGCAGAGCGCAAGGTGTGAGAGCAGGCAGAGCAAGGGGGTGTGAGAGCAGATAGAGCACAGCATGCAAGAGCGGACTGAGCAGGGGCATGAAAGCAGGCAGAGCGTGGAGTGCGAGAGTGGGGGGTGTGAGAGCGGGGGTGTAAGAGCAAGCAGAGCACGGGGAGCAAGAGCACGCAGAGCGTTGAGTGCAAGAGCGGGCAGAGTGCAGCATGCAAGAGCAGGGTTGTGAGAGTGGGCAGAGTGCAGGGTGCAGGAATGGGCAGAGCGGGGGCATGAGAGCGGGCAGAAAGGGTGGTGATGAATGATGTGGGTAGAACGGGGGGCATGAGAGCGGGCAAAGCGCAGGGTGTGGGAGCAGACAGAGCACAGGGTGTGGGAGCGGGGCGTGCAGGAGGGGGCAGAGCGAGGGGCGTGAGAGCAGGCAGAGCGCAGCGTGTGATAGCGGGCAGAGTGCAGCGTGCGAGAGTGGTCGTGTGAGATTGGGCACAGCGCGGGGTGCAGGAGTGGGCAGAGCGGGGCGCATGAGAGTGGGCAGAAAGGGTGGTGATGGGTGATGTGGGCAGAGCGGGGGCATGAGAGCGGGCAGAAAGGGTGGTGATGGGCGATGTGGGTAGAGCGGGGCGCATGAGAGTGGGCAGAGCGCAGGGTGTGAGAGCGTGCAGAGCGCGGGGTGCAGAAGCGTGCAGAGCTCGGGAAGTGAGATCGGGGGTGCAGGAGTCGGCAAATGAGGGGCATGAGAGCAAGCAGAGTGCAGGGTGTGAGAGCAGGGGGAGCAGGAGTAGGCAGAGTGAGGGGCATGAGAGCAGGCAGAGGGCAAGATAGCAGCATACGGGAGCAGCCTGCGGGTTCTGGCAGAGCAGGGGGTGCGACAGCGAGCAGACAGTGGAGGAGCACGGAGGGGGGCACTAGGTGGGCGCTTCACCATCTCGGACCTCCCTCCACATTCTGTGCGCGCCCTCTGCACTGTGCTCTCCCCTCCATGTTCTGTGCTCCCCGTCTGCACTCCCCTCCATGTTCTGTGCTCCCCCTCTGCACTCCCCTCTATGTTCTGTGCTCACCCTCTGCCCCCCTCCACACTCTGCTAACCTCTCCACATTCTGTGCCCCCCTCTGCCATCCCCTCCACATTCTGTGCCCCCCGCCTTCCCCTCCACGTTCTGTGCCCCTTTTGCCATCTCCTACATGTTCTGTGCCCCTCCTCATTTTGTGGACCCCTCTGCCCCCCTACAGGCTCTGTGCCTCCCTCCTGCATTCTGACCCCTCGACATTGTGTGCCACCTCTGCCCCTCCACGTTCTGTGCCGACCTCGACATTGTGTGCCCCCTCTGCTATCCCCTCCATGTTCTGTGCCCCCCTCCTGCACTCTGCCCCCCTTGACATTGTGTGTCCCCCTCTCTTCCCCCTCCACATTCTGTGCCCCCCTCTGCCCCCCTACACATTCTGTGCCACCTCCCTTGGCTGCAGTCCCTGGCTGCTGTGCAGCACTTACTACAGGAGCTGTGATGTGACGGTCATGTGGCAGGTCACATGACTGTGATATCATCACAGGTCCTGCATCCTCTCTGTTAATCAGTGGTGGGGAGGCAGGGGGCTGTGTGCACGGTGACAGGTGCCAGATGCACCCAAACCCCATCTCCTCCTGCACTCACAGACCATGGACACAACCTCAGTAATCCCCCTCAGTATCGGCGTCTGTGATTGGTTGCCTTAGCACTAACTGTTTGGGCAGTGTAAAAATAAATAATCAAAAAAATGTTGTGGGTTTCCCTGTATTTGATATCCAGGGTATATAAAACAGACATTTCTTATCTGCAGCCCCAAGGCATGTACTTTATCTTATCTGTGTATTAAAATACGGGGGATGCCATGCATTTTTTTTAATTACTTAAATAAATAATTTAAAAAACAGCATGGGGTTCTGCTGATTTTGATACCCAGCCAGCCCTACTAAAGCAGTAAGTTGGGGACTGGTATTCTCAGCCTGGAAGACCCATGGTTCTTGGTTCCTCCCCAGGCTAAAAATAGCAGCCCGTAGCCACCCCAAACTTGATGCTTCCATTAGATGCACCAATCCTGGCACTTTCCCTGTCTCATCCCAATTGCTCTGTTGCTGGGGCAATCTGGGTAATATATTTATTTTTACACTAGTGTGTAGGGTAACCAATCACAGAGGGTGGGCCCACCTGGAATAGTATGACAGCAGCGACGAAGCCAGTAAGTAGAATTTAACTACTTTAATCCACAATTTGGTTCTTTTTGCAGCCCCTAGCCCTTACTATTACCATTTTAGAGCACTAAAGTTTGGGTTGACTTTTATGAAGTTCAGGCTCAAGTTTGGGTCAGAACTTATTTTTTTATGTTTATGTCCATCTTAATTCATTAAACCCAAATAGATTTGGGTTTGTCTATTTATAAACAAAAAGATTCCTCGAGATTAATGATATTTTTCAACAATTTTGGTTCTCAAGACAATTATCTTTTCTTTCTATTCTCCATGCTTAGTTCCCCTTCACACTGCGGCACGATCCAGTCTGGGGCTGTCCGGGAGGACCCTGACAGCCGCGGACCGGATCAGCACACAGGACTGTGGGGCTATTATGCCCTCCGGTCCGGTGTGCAGCGCACGCAGTTCCCGCTGCTGATAAGTCAGGATCGCTGGCGCCGCGGTCCTGACCTGTCAGCAGCTGCAGCTGCATGCGCTGCACACCGGACTGGAGGGCATAATAGCCCCCCAGTCCTGTGTGCTGATCCGGTCCGCGGCTGTCAGGGTCCACCCGGACAGATCTGGACCGGATCACGCCGCAGTTTGAAGCGGCCCTTTGTGTGACATACACAAACCCTCAGTGCAAAGATTGTTAACTCTTTTGTATTTGTTCTCAGGTGTGACTTTCTAATTGTTACTTACCACAGGTGAGTATGAATGAGCATCACTTATGGTACTTGAAACAAAGTTGTATACCCACAATTTTACCACGTGACATTTGGTCGGAGTTGGACGCCGATATCGGGATGTGTAAAGTGGCCATAGCACTTTTGGCTATTAATGGAGATAGTTTTTTTTCAATCACACCTCATTTTTTATTACACTGTTCCCAGGTAATATATAAAAAAGACATTTGGCTTGGTAGGTCCTTTTAATTGAGAATGAGCATATATTGACTTCACTTCTGCCTGAATCCTTCCACCAACCATCAGACATTATTTGCAAAACAGCTTGTTCAATTCATGATCTAAGCAATACTCATGCCGCAGGCTCATATTTTAGATATGAACAGGAGAGGATGCTTTCAATATTTAGTGATGCATTACCTCATATTGCATTATAAATGATGAAATACTAAGGTTATTCAGAGGACGACACATTATCATAAAGAACATTACATAAGAATTATACAAACTATTTGCTACATGTAATATGTATGACACATTAGGATGATTTTTATATGTATAATACTATCATAAAAATATGGGTAATAATATTTTCATCTCTATGTTTTATCACTTTTAGGTAAAGGTAGAACACTACAGTATAATGGATGCAACAGACGCCCAGTTGGCACAATATGGTTAGTTAAGTAATGAATATGGGTCAACTGAAATAAAAACTCCAATGAAAATTATTTATTTAGAGACCATTATTTACACTGTCCAAATAGTTTATATCTCTCTACATAGAAGAGTCAGATATTTACATTTTTGTTAACGACAAATCATTAAGGCTGGTTTCACATTTGCGTTTTTGAACGCAGCGTATGTTGCGCATGCGCATACGCATGTCAAAACACATGCATACGCAGCGTTTTTTTAATGCATTGTCATCCGCAAACATTACTAAAAATGATGCATATGCATGCGTTTCTATGCGTTTTTGCATGCACACGCTTTTTTTCAGCGCATGCGTTCAATAATTCTTCTCTGCATTGTTTTGGTAGGTTTTTTTGACAGATCCCGCCCATAGGGAGTGGCTTAAGGGGGATGTATAAGTAGACCCTTACAGATCCAGAAAGGAATCCAGCAGGCAGACATCCAACAGGGAGAAGTCCAGCACAAACAGATTCAGGTGGCAATCCAGGAGACAGACATCCAGCAATTTACCATGAGAAGGCCAGAAACACTCTTCATACAGCTTGTTTGGTGGGCTGAGATATGCGTAGGCGATGGAAAGTACTGCAAATCTCTTTCTGGGCATGCACATTGGCTTATACGCATTTGTATCAAATGCAGGCATCCGCAAGGCCTTGCATACGATTGCATATCCATAGAGTATAATGCTTTGTTTATGCGCATTCGTACGCATGTGGAAGCTTGCGCTTTTTTGAACACCCAAAAAATGCAACATGTTGCGTCTCCCGGCCGCGGAAATTCGACGTGCCGATACGCATACGCAGCCATACGCATGCCAAAAAATGTCTCTGCGCACGAATGTGCACTCCATGTGACAATAGGTGCGCATTACGCTTGCGTTTTTGAGAAATTTTATCCGCAGCATCCGCAGCGCTTGCAAACACAAGTGTGAAACCACGCTAACATTGTAAAAAAATCTAATTTTTTTTTTTAAGATGCAATATGTCTATCAATAGATAAATCTGTATATATGTATGACGGAATAGAGAAGAAAATACCGGGCACCTACCGGGTCCAGGCTTAGATGTCTTCCTTGTCTTTGAGGAAAGTAATCCTGGGTCAGGGTGCCTCTCGGAGCATGGTGTTGCACGCCATTATGGAAGAAATCCAAATATCCGAGCAAGAAAAAGCCAGGCGACACTCGCCGAATTTCTGAGATCCTATTATTCATCCAGTTATTCACAAGACATAATCAATGGACGAATGAAAGGATCTCAGAAATTCAATGAGTGCCGCATGACTTTTTCTGTCTCGGATATCTGTATATATGTATGATGACATTTCCAAAATAAATTACATTAATTAGAATTAGGAAGCTAAGTAATTAACCATTCCAGGCACAATGTATCAAAAAGCAGTTATTACAGAAACATACACTTAAATAAATATATGTACAATGTCAATAAATATTGTAAAATTAATGCATAATAAATCTAGAAAATGTGGCCTTTCCGCTGGTGCAGAGTAATCGCTTCTTATACTAAATACCGTATATACTCGTGTATAAGCCGACCCGTGTATAAGCCGACCCCCCTACTTTTGCCCCCAAAATCTGGGAAAAACTATTGACTCGTGTATAAGCCGAGGGTGGACCCCAGCACAGGTATACAGCCCCCAGCAGTGTGGTATACAGGCCCCCCCGATGGTATACAGGCCTCCCCAGTGGTAGTATACAGCCCCCAACAGTGTGGTATACAGCAGCCTCCCCAGTAGTATATACAGGCCCCAGCAGTGTTACAGCAGCCTTCCCAGGGTTATATACAGCAGCAGCAGCCCCAGGGGTATATACAGCAGCAGCAGCCCCAGGGTATATACAGCAGCAGCCCCAGGGTATATACAGCAGCAGCCCCATGGTATATACAGCAACAGCCCCATGGTATATACAGCAGCAGCCCCATGGTATATACAGCAACAGCCCCATGGTATATACAGCAGCAGCCCCATGGTATATACAGCAGCAGCCCCATGGTATATACAGCAGCAGCCCCATGGTATATACAGCAACAGCCCCATGGTATATACAGCAACAGCCCCATGGTATATACAGCAGCAGCCCCATGGTATATACAGCAGCAGCCCCATGGTATATACAGCAGCAGCCCCATGGTATATACAGCAGCAGCCCGAGGTATACAGGCCCCCCCAGGCTATATACAGCAGCAGCCCGAGGTATACAGGCCCCCCCAGGCTATATACAGCAGCAGCCCGAGGTATACAGGCCCCCCCAGGCTATATACAGCAGCAGCCCGAGGTATACAGGCCCCCCCAGGGTATATACAGCAGCAGCCCGAGGTATACAGGCCCCCCCAGGGTATATACAGCAGCAGCCCGAGGTATACAGGCCCCCCCAGGGTATATACAGCAGCAGCCCGAGGTATACAGGCCCCCCCAGGGTATATACAGCAGCAGCCCGAGGTATACAGGCCCCCCCAGGCTCGGGAAACCTGTAAAGGAAGATGATTATACTTATCGCTGTCCAGCTGCCGTCCCCGCTCAACATCGCGCTCCTCCATCTGCATCGCGCTCCTCCATCTTCCGGCTTCCGACTTCCTGTGTTCTGCGCCGACAATGACGTCATTCTCGGCGCCGACAGGAACCCGGAAGATGGAGGAGCGCGATGCAGATGGAGGAGCGCGATGCAGAGCGGGGACGGCAGCCGGACAGCGATAAGTATAATCATCTTCCTTTACAGGTTTCCCGAGCCTGGGGGGGGGCCTGTATACTGATGGGGGGGCCTGTATACCTCTGGGGGGGGGGCGCCCGTATAGTGACTCGCGTATAAGCCGAGGGGGTAACTTTTCAGCCCAATTTGTGGGCTGAAAAACTCGGCTTATACGCGAGTATATACGGTAGTTTTTATGTCATTGTATTGTAGTTATTAAAAATGTACTTACTTTTGAACTTGCAGCGTTTCCCTGTGCGCCTGGGATAAGCGGTGACTATGCAGGCTGCTGTCTGAACTGGTTACCATGATACACATCGGGTAACCAGGGACAGTGTCTGCTAGAATCGGCCGCATCCACGCACCTGCGCTTCTCTGCCAAAATCTAAGTATTTAGCGCAAGAAGCGCTAAATACTGAAGCGCAGGTGTGTGGACAATGCCTATGTTTTCAGTGGAAACTTTAACCCTCCGTCACATACAATATCGATTCTAACGAGTTCACATACAATGTGACTGTCAGGTGCAGGCTAGAAAAATACCTATAATATCTAATGTTTGCAATTTCAGTGCTCTAAAAGTGATCAATGACCTTCATAGGGATGTAATAAAAGAGAGTACACATAATCAGGTGCAAAAAAAAAACATTTACTTAACATAAAACTAATAACTCTGATATACAAACATTTCAAAACTCCCGACAAATAGTCCCCAGTTCGACTCTGTCAAAAAACTCTACAAAGAAAATTTATGGAAACAAACTTAATTTTAAGGTACCTTAAGTACTATTAAACACATATTCAATCAGAATTACATCCTGAAGTTTCCCCAGAAAAATTACACTTGCAGAGCAAAGAGCATAAAACAAGCTAAATAAACAACCTTATTGAGTGTGACGTGTTCACATATAATGAGCCTGAGAGATTAGCGCAGTTATATCTGTCCTCCTGAAGCTCTGCAATCCAACTGTGGTATGAGGTTTCACAGAGCTGCTAGAGACAGGAGACTACCTGGAGGGAGGGGATTTCCTCACAATCTGGTGAGGAAGGAGAAATAAAAGTAAAAGAGATGTGCCTGTCAGGCCTATTGTATGTGACGGAGGGTTAACATCGCGCTTACAGTCATTTTTAAAAACAAAACAAAACGCCTATTTACTATTTGTATGTGTTAGGTAATAGATACTGCATTGGCTGTTTTGACAGTTGGCCTGGATATTTAGCAGGTGGCCTGGAGCAATTAATCACAGCTCAGCTTCTGAGTGGTTGATGTAGGCAAGAAAGGACATTCGTAGTATAACACAGCTTTTGCAGGTCTGTGAAACATTCAGCAAAGCTTGCCAAAAACGAGGACTTCTTGAAAATGGCACACACTCACAAATGACTCTTAAGGCCCAGTTACACATAGATAATTGTGCAGAGATTGTTCGCAGATCTCTGGTTGCAGTGAAATCATGGACACATTGCTCCATTTTGTGGCGGTGTACAAATGTAACAATGTGTCCATGATTTCACTGCAACCAGACATCGGTGAACAATCTCCTCACAATTATCTGTGTGTGTACCTGGCCTTTAGTGAAAAAGCAGCCACACATACCCCAAATCAACTAAGACACATCTTTGCTATTCTTCTAGCAACCTGTAACATTTCAAATCCCCTGGAGATTTGGGAGAAGTACAAAACTTCTCAGTGAAGACCAGGAACAGTTTAGGAGTAGCCAGGGCCCAGGGCTGTTTAGAAGACGAGGGCCCTCCAAACCCAAGTACTATGTGACATTTCCCATGATCAACTTTTGAAAGATCATGTGATAAGGCACGTGATTAGCACACAGGGACAGATCCATAGAGGCAAACAAAGAACAATAGTAGTGATGTAGTAATAGTAGCCACCTTTCCCCCAGTATACAGTCATGGCCAAAAGTTTTGAGAATGACACCAAAATTATATTTTCACATGATCTGCTGCCCTCTGGTTCTTATTTGTGTTTGTCTGATGTTTATATCACATACAGAAATATAATTGCAATCATATTATGAGTACCAAAAGGTTATATTGACAGTTAGAATGAATTAATGCAGCAAGTCAATATTTGAAGTGTTGACCCTTCTTCTTCAGGACCTCTGCAATTCTCCCTGGCATGCTCTCAATCAACTTCTGGACCAAATCCTGACTGATAGCAGTCCATTCTTGCATAATCAATGCTTGCATTTTGGCAGAATTTGTTGGTTTTTGCTTGTCCACCCGTCTCTTGATGATTGACCACAAGTTCTCAATGGGATTAAGACCTGGGGAGTTTCCAGGTCATGGACCCAAAATCTCTGTTTTGTTCCCTGAGCCATTTAGTTATCACCTTTGCTTTATGGCAAGGTGCTCCATCATGCTGGAAAAGGCATTGTTGGGTGCCAAACTGCTCTTGGACGGTTGGGAGAAGTTGCTCTTGGAGGACATTCTGGTACCATTCTTTATTCATGGCTGTGTTTTTAGGCAAGACTGTGAGTGAGCCGATTCCCTTGGCTGAGAAGCAACCCCACACATGAATGGTTTCAGGATGCTTTACAGTTGGCATTAGACAAGACTGGTGGTAGTGCTCACCTCTTCTTCTCCGAATAAGCTGTTTTCCAGATGTCCCAAACAATCGAAAAGGGGATTCATCAGAGAAAATGACTTTACCCCAGTCCTCAGCAGTCCACTCCCTGTACCTTTTGCAGAATATCAGTAGGTCCCTGATGTTATTTCTGGAGAGAAGTGGCTTCTTTGCTGCCCTCTTGAAACCATCTGGATCCAGGCATGGTGTATCACAGTCCGCGCTGCTTCAAATGAACACTCAAAGAGTCTTGAATAAAGGACCCCCCTTCTTACTTTATTTGCCTACGCATTTCAATGCTATTCCCAGCATCGTCATCAGGGCTTCGTTGGGGGCTAGGCTGTCTCGGAAGCTTTGTCGGAACATAACAGATTCTGTATTCGCGAGTCCCGAATACAGTATACAGGACTCGGATTCGTAGACTTGCTCAGACTCGCTCAGACTCGCTCAGACTCGCTCAGACTCGCTGCTGACAGCGGGTATCCGTGAAGCGGTGCGATTTTTTAAACGATTTGGGGAGATTCAAGCTACATAGGGATGTGATATAGCGAGTCTAGTGAGTAAGAAAAAGTAAACTCTGACAAAACTAGGATTGCCATTGACTTGCATTGCACTCGTTATTGTGCGAGTAATCGCTGGGAAACTCGCCGAGTACCGAGTCCTGCGAGTCCCTTACTACTCGCCGAGTAACGAGTCCTAGCGAGTAGACTCGCCCATCCCTAAATATATATATATATATATCTAATATATAAAGCTGAATGTGTGTATGTGTGTATATGTGTGTGTATGTGTGTATATCCGGGATTGGCATCTACACCGTCGCAACTATAGCCACAAAATTTTGCACAGTCACACGTCTGGACCCCGGGAGCGTCATAGGCTATGTTGTGAGGCGAAATTTTAACCCTGCGCGTTCCAGTTCACCAAACAATTTTGCCCCTATCTACATAATAGGGAAAAAGTGAATGGAAAAATATTGGAGGAAAATCGACAGCTGTCAGCTATAGAGACAAAATTTTGCACAGTCACACGTCTGGACCCTGAGAGCGTCATAGGCTATGTTGTGAGGCGAAATTTTAACCCCGCGCGTTCCAGTTCACCAAACAATTTTGGCCCTATCTACATAATGGGGAAAAAGGGAAAGGAAACGTGTGGGAGGAAAATCGACAGCTGCCAGCTACAGCTACAAAATTTTGCACAGTCGCACGTCTTGACCCCGGGAGCGTCATAGTCTATGTTGTGAGGCGAAATTTTAACCCTGCGCGTTCCAGTTCACCAAAAAATGTTGCCCCTATCTACATAATCGGGAAAAAGTGAATGGAAAAGAGTTGGAGGAAAATCGACAAATGTCAGTATAGAGACAAAATTTTGCACAGTCCTACGTCTGGACCCCGGGAGCGTCACAGGCTATGTTGTGAGGCGACATTTTAACCCCGCGCATTCCAATTCACCAAACAATTTTGCCCCTATCTACATAATGGGGAAAAAGTGACAGTTACCAGTTGACAGTTGTGAATGAGAGGGGCTTAATGATAGCGCCAAAGACTAACAGCACATATCAGCATATAGTCACTACGGTGGGGCCCCAACATAAGATATTCACCACGCACGGGGACATGTATACACAACACACGCATACAAAGAGTAACAGCAAGTGTATAGTCGCTAAGGTGCAGCCCCAACATTGGATACTCACCACGCATCCGAACAAACACACACACCACAAAGAGACACACACAACATAGAGGCACACACACACCCCCAAGGGGACACACACACACTCTATAGCGACACATGCACTCACCCCACAGGGAGACACACACACCACAATGAGACACACATGACACAGACACACACACCACACAGACCCCCCCACAGGGACACACACACACATAGCCACCCTATAGGGACACATGCACTCACCCCACAGGGACACACACCACAAAGAGACACACACACACCACACAGACCCCCCCACAGGGACACACACACATACACACCCTATAGGGACACATGCACTCACCCCTCAGGGACACACACACACCACAAAGAGACACACACCACACAGAGACACACACGACACAGAGACACACACACCCCACACAGACACCCCCCCCCCACAGGGACACACACACATGCACACCCTATAGGGACACATGCACTCACTCCACAGGGACACACACCACAAAGAGACACACGCAACACAGATACACACACACACCACACAGACCCCCCCACAGGGACACACACACATGCACACCCTATAGGGACACATGCACTCACCCCACAGGGACACACACC
Organism: Allobates femoralis; assembly: GCA_033576535.1. Classification (NCBI taxonomy): domain Eukaryota; kingdom Metazoa; phylum Chordata; class Amphibia; order Anura; family Aromobatidae; genus Allobates; species Allobates femoralis. The sequence continues at coordinate 586,717,563 of JARQOC010000003.1, forward strand.
ACAAAGAGACACACACAACACAGATACACACACACACCACACAGACCCCCCACAGGGACACACACACATACACACCCTATAGGGACACATGCACTCACCCCACAGGGACACACACACACACAACAAAGAGACACACACAACAGAGACATACACCACACATACGCCCCCCCACAGGGACACACACACCACACAGACAGACACAGATGTGCACAAATCACCTCACACAACTCGCCTCATACATGTGCTATCTTTATTTTCCAAACATAAACATCTGATTAAAAACAGTCAATGTACAACACATGTGCCATATAGGAAATTAAGGCAGATGTCAGTCACATGAGCTGTCTATTATGTGTATGTGTGAGGTAACATATACTGCCTGGCCAGGGGGTGGGTTTACTGTTGGCTGGAGATTTATTAGGCTGCCTATAGCAATCAATCACAGCTCAGCTTCTATTTTCCTACAGGTCATTAATATGACATATTCAAATTCTATTTTGTTATAGCTAACAGCAGTTATTTATTAACCCGGGCGTAGCCGGGTACTACAGCTAGTATATATATATAATCCAAAAAAGGAAAAAGCAGCACCAACTAGATATCAAATGAACCTTTATTGCCAATGGCATGGCGATGTTTCGGACCGGAGGTCCTTTCTCAAGCCTTGACAAAGGACCTCCGGTCCGAAACGTCGCCACGCCATTGGCAATAAAGGTTCACTTGATATCTATTTGGTGCTGCTTTTTCCTTTTTTGTATTGACTACATGGACACTTGACCGGTGTTGAAAAAGCGCTGCACAAGTCTGGTAATATCTGGTGCTGTTCCGTTTTTTTCATATATATATATATATATCTACTATATAATTGCCGTAGGCACGTTTGTGTCGGACCCCGGCACGCCGTGGCTTTGTCACTATGTGACGTCACCACGTCGTGCGAGGCATTGCCCGCGTAGCGGGCATTGCGACCCCTCGCCGCTGTCATCCCGCTCCGGAGCAGCTGCTGTCAGCACATGCTGACACAGTGCTCCGGAGCCTGTGCCCCTGTGCCCCTGTGCCCGCTCCGGAGCAGCTGCTGTCAGCACATGCTGACACAGTGCTCCGGAGCCTGTGCCCCTGTGCCCGCTCCGGAGCAGCTGCTGTCAGCACATGCTGACACAGTGCTCCGGAGCCTGTGCCCCTGTGCCTCTGTGCCCCAGTGCCGCCCGCTACCCACAATTCGCCCCCCCCCCCCCATGTCCGCACAGCCCCCCCCCATGTCCGCACAGCCCCCCACCATGTCCGCACAAACCCCCCCCATGTCCGCACAGACTTCCCCCCCCATGTCCGCACAGACCCCCCCCCATGTCCGCACAGCCCCTCCCCATGTCCGCACAGCCCCTCCCCATGTCCGCACAGCCCCTCCCATGTCCGCACAGCCCTCCCCATCTTCGCACAGCCCCCCCATGTCCGCACAGCCGCCCCCCCATGTCCGCACAGCCGCCCCCCCATGTCCGCACATACCTCCCCATGTTCGCACAGCCACCCCCATGTCCGCTCACCCACCACCATGTCCGCACACCCACCCCCATGTCCGCACAGCCCCCCATCTACACACAGCCCCCCCATGTCCGCACACACACCCTCATGTCCCCACAGCCCCCCCCATGTCCGCACACACACCCTCATGTCCCCACAGCCCCCCCCATCTCCGCACAGCCCCCCCCATATCCGCACACCCACCCCCATCTCTCCACAGACCCCCCCATGTCCGCACAGCCACCCCGCAACAAAACCACCCCGCCGCACCAAAGCCCCTACCCCCTAAGTGCGCCGCACCCCTACACCCTAAGCCCCGACACGCCGCACCTATGCCCCTAAGTCCGCCGCTCCTAACCCCCTACCCCTAAGTCAGCCGCCCCTAACCACCGCCGCATCCTAAGCCCTGCCGCCTACCCCCTAACTCCGCCGCCCCTACCCCCTAAGCTCCGCCGCATTCTAAGCACCCACCGATACACCCTAAAGCCCCGCCGCCCATCCCCTACTCCCTAAGCCCCGCCGCTTCCTAAGCTCCCGCCGCTGTCCCCCGCCGCTCGCGCTAACACCTAACGCCCTACACCCGAAGCCCCCGCCGTCCCCTAACCTAACGTCCCCGTCGATCACTTACATGCCTTCAAGTCATCTGATCGTCCGTCCGATCCACAATCCCTTCGTCCGGCCAGCCGTCCTCTTCCTCCGGCCCCGGGGGTCTTCTCTCTTCTTTCCGCCATCTCCGCCTCTTCGTCCGGCCCGGGGATCTTCTGTCTTCTTTTCGCTAACTTCCACCTCCGACGTCCTCTTCCTTCTCATTAAGATAGAATGGACGAAAAATCCGCCATTCTACCTCAATGAGATCTGAGGCCCTCTTCTGATTGGTCGCTGTATACTGCCCTCAGCCAATCAGAAGAGCCCCTCATTTTTTTATTATTTTAAAATTATTTTTTAATTATTTTTTTTATTATTTAATTTATTTATTTTTTTAAGTCAGAGTGAGACACAGTTCTCATTCAGGTCCGCCTTTTTTTTCCCCATTGACATACATTACCGGTGTGTCGGCGATTTTATGGCCGCCGACCTCGTTCTATTTGTCGGCCCTAAAATCGAGGACACACCGCTAATACATCTCTATGGGCAGTGAGCTCGAATTCTGATTGGTCGGCGACCAATCCGAAATCGGGCTGACTGCCCATAGAGATGCATTAGCGGTGTGTCCGCGATTTTAGGGCCGACAAATAGAACCAGGTGGGCGGCCATAAAATCGCCGACACACCGGTAATGTATGTCAATGGGGAAAAAAAAGGCGGACCTGAATGAGAACTGTGTCTCACTCTCACTTAAAAAAATAAATAAATTAAATAATAAAAAAAATAATTTAAAAATAATTAAAAAATAATAATAAAATAAATAAAAAATAATAAATAATTAAATAAAAATAATGTATTTCAACGGGAACAAATAAATTTAATAATAAAAAAAATAATTAAAAAAAAATAAAAAAATAAATAAAAAATAATAAATAATTAAATAAAAATAATAATAAAAAAAATAAATATATGCTAATTATATCAGCCCTTTCAGCGGACCTGAAAGAGAACTGGGTCTCAGCCTAAATAATAAATTTAATAATAAAAAAATAATTAAAAAATAATTTAAAAATAATAAAAAAAAATAAATAAATAAATAAATAATTCAATAAAAATAATAAAAAAAAATTAAATATATGCTAATTATATCAGCCCTTTCAGCGGACCTGAAAGACAACTGGGTCTCAGCCTAAATAATAAATTTAATAATAAAAAAATAATTAAAAAATAATTTAAAAATAATAAAAAAATTAATTAAAAATAATAAATAATTCAATAAAAATAATAATAAAAAAATTAAATATATGCTAATTATATCAGCCCTTTCAGCGGACCTGAAAGAAAACTGGGTCTCAGCCTAAATAATAAATTTAATAATAAAAAAAAATAATTAAAAAATAATTAAAAAATAATTAAAAAATAAATAAAAAATAATAAATAATTAAATAAACAATAATAATTAAAAAAACAAATGCTAATAATAATGATATTACTGCTAATAATAATGCTATTAATGCTAATAATTATGCTATTAATGCTAATAATAATGATATTAATGCTAATAATTATGCTATTCATGCTAATATTAATGCTAATAATACTAATAATAATCATATTAATGCGATTAATAATGCTATTAAGCCTAATAATCCTCCTATTTATGCTATTCAAAATGCTATTCATGCTAATAATATTGCTATTAATGCTAATAATAATGCTATTAATGCTATTAATAATGTTATTAATGCTATTATTAATACTAATAATGCTATTATTAATGCTATTAATGCTAATAATAATGCGATTAATGCTATTAATAATACTATTAATGCTATTAATTATGCTATTAATGCTATTAATGCTAATATTTACTATTAATGCTATTAATGCTAATAATAATGCTATTAATGCTAATAATTATGCTATTAATGCTATTAATGCTAATATTTTCTATTAGGCATAATTAATGCTATTAATGCTAATAATAATGCTATTAATGCTATTAATAATGTTATTAATGCTATAATTAATGCTAATAATGCTATTATTAATGCTATTAATGCTAATAATAATGCTATTAATGCTATTAATAATGCTATTAATGCTATTAATTATGCTATTAATGCTAATAATTTAATCCTATTAATGCTATTAATGCTATTAATAATGCTATTAATTTCTAATATTTATCCTATTAATGCATATTAATGCTATTAATAATGCTATTAATGCTATTAATTATGCTATTATTGCTATTAATGCTAATAATATCTATTCATGTATTATATTATATGCTATTAATGCTAATAATAATGCTATTAATGCTAATAATTGCTAATAATACTATTATCTATTAATTGCTATTAATAATTGTATAATTTTAATGCTATGATTAATGCTAATAATGCTATTATTAATGATATTAAATGCTAATAATAATGTTATTAATGCTATTAATAATGCTATTAATGCTATTAATTATGCTATTAATGCTAATATTTATCCTATTAATGCTATTAATGCTAATAATAATGCTATTAATGCTAATAATAATGCTATTAATGCTATTAATAATGTTATCAATGCTATTATTAATGCTAATAATGCTATTATTAATGCTATTAATGCTAATAATAATGCGATTAATGCTATTAATAATGCTATTAATGCTATTAATTATGCTATTAATGCTATTAATGCTAATATTTATCCTATTAATACTATTAATGCTAATAATAATGCTATTAATGCTATTAATAATGCTATTAATGCTATTAATTATGCTATTAATGCTATTAATGCTAATATTTATCCTATTAATGGCATTATTAATGCTATTAATGCTAATAATAATGCTATTAATGCTAATAATAATGCTATTAATGCTATTTATAATGTTATTAATGCTATTATTAATGCTAATAATGCTATTATTAATGCTATTAATGCTAATAATAATGCGATTAATGCTATTAATAATGCTATTAATGCTATTAATTATGTATTAATGCTATTAATGCTAATATTTATCCTATTAATGCTATTAATAATGCTATTAATGCTAATAATAATGCTATTAATGCCATTAATAATGTTATTAATGCTATTATTAATGCTAATAATGCTATTATTAATGTTATTAATGCTAATAATAATGCTATTAATGCTATTAATAATGTTATTAATGCTATTATTAATGCTAATAATGCTATTAATAATGCTATTAATGCTAATAATAATGATATTAATGCTATTAATACTGTTATTAATGCTCATAATACTGCTAATAATGGTATTAATACTGCTATTACTGCTAATAATAATGCTATGGCTTATATATTGCTATTGATGATGCGATTATTATTTAAAAATCTTTAAAAAAACAATAAACATATTTTAGATACCCGATGCATTTGCATCAGGCTAACAGCTATAACTACTATAATCAAATTAATGCACGCTCTAGAATCCCGATGCATTTGCATCGGGCTCACATCTAGTATATATATAATTTAATAAAAAATTCTTGCAGCACACAGCTACTACCAATGATGTACAAGTGCTATAAGCTATATGTATATGAGGAAAAAGTTAAAAACGTAAGTTTTTTTAAAAAAACTCAAAAATTCTAATTTTTTATTTCTAAAGTTCTTGGTACACACATTGGCCAATGTCTGCTTCCTCATCAACTGCGACAAAGTGACTTCAGGTCTGATGAGTCCTATCGCTGACATCCCTGTCCTGCTTGTCCACCCTCCCACTCCTCAGTGGGCAGACACCATCTAGACCCTCGATCACCTGTAGGTAATGAGGGTGCAATTTGCAGTCATGGAGCCTTCAACTCCATGAGATATACAACAAGAAAAAAAAACTGCACAGCACTCGCAGACTAATGTGAACTGGTGCTAGCAAGGACGCAGGGTCATGGAGTTGCAGGCTCCATGACAGCAAATTGCACCCTCAATTTGCACCCAGTCACTTTGTCGCAGTTGATGAGCAAGCAGACATTGGCCAATGTGTGTACCAAGAACTTCAGAAATAAAATATTAGAATTTTTGAGTTTTTGAAAAAAGCGTACGTTTTTAACTTTTTCCTTATATACATATAGCTTATAGCACTTGTACATCATTGGTAGTAGCTGTGTGCTGCAATAATTTTTTACTAAATTATTTGACCCTGCGTCCTTGCTAGCACCAGTTCACATTAGTCTGCGAGTGCTGTGCAGTTTTTTTTTTCTTGTTATATATATATATATATATATATATATATATATATATATATATATATATATGTATTCTTTTAGATCTTTCATTGCCTCCTGCCTAAATGACAGCACAGAGTGAAGTACTTCCTCGTGACTCAGTCTCGGGACTCAATCCTGTGATCACTTGCTGTGTGGTTAGTTTCCTTCCCCACTGAGCCTCAGCCTGGTAAGTCTATATCTACATGCTGATGATTCCTTTATCTTTGCTTCCTGTGATTTGCAGTTAGGCTGGGGTTCCACATAAGCCCTCAGTCCGTTTTTGGCTTCAGTTTTCTCATTTTTTTTTTCTAAGTCCAAAAACTGACAGAAAAACGGATTGGATGTAATAAACACCCTGTCCGTTTTTCTCTGGAGCTCCAAACATTGCCCTGTCCGTTTTTGAGTCAAAAACGTTGCATGCAACGTTTTTGGCATCATTTAAAAAACGCATGCGTTTTCATGCGTTTTTTTAACATGGGACCCTATGGGAAACGCATGCGCGAACGCATGCAAATGCGCACTTGCGTTTGCGCATGCGTTCGCGCATGCGTTTTTTTAATGAAAAGTCCAAAAACGTTCAGGAGTGCAGGAGGCTCAAAAAGCACCCAGAAAAAAACGGATTGGTGATGAAAATCACTTCCAAAAACGGATTTCTATGTGTGACCACAGCCTCAGTCAGGTTTTCTTAGTTGAATATTATGTCTCTGTCCTATCACTTACTGGATGAGGTTATTTACACTCTCCTTTCTCTAGCCTTCTCTACTGACTACATTTCTATGGGGATTTCTGCTAAGGAGTTCCAGCCCTGCAGCTCAGGGATTTTATCAATGAGGCTAGAGTCATACTCGTGTATGTATCTGATGTGAGAGCATTTGGCTAATGCTAATGACCCTTGGCTCAGGCTCTGCTGCAAGCGTGAGTTGACTGTCATGCAACTGTGATACAATCCTGCGATTGTAGATTGAGAAGGAGAAATTAACCTCCCCATTTCCTCCATTGACGGCCTCAGCGTATATCACACTGCACTTGCATGTCTGCGGAGTGCATGCAAGTGCGATATTTCACTCACACCCATAGACTTGTATGAGAGTGAGTGATCTGAGAATCACAGACAATTGCAGTATGCCAAGATTTTTTTACGAACCCCTTATAGGGCTGAGGAAAATCTCACATATATTAGCAGCTTGATTGTCAAATATGGCCAGGAGTGAAATGTGAGATTTTCTCGTGATGCACCCAAGGGCTGAGGGGTACTCAGAACCAGGCTGTTAAGCAGTTCTGACCCTGGGTTCAGTTGTAAAGGCAGTTCTTGGCATTTGTAGGGAAAATGGGTGATTTACAAGGAAGTTATTCATGATGGCAACCATGGTTTGTGGCTATGTGTAGCCACCGCTGATGCAGAGCCTATGGGGATGATGGATGGGCAGCTAGGATGGAGATGCTTCCCACAGGTGGAGCGGATCCCCAGGGCAGTGGATGTTGAAGGGTGTAGGGTGCAGGATGGAGGGTGCGCATTAACTGTCAGACTCACATTTTGTTGGTTCCTCAAATCCTTTACTGGTAAGACCGGTTCCACATAGATGCTGTTCTGCAAGTCCGTGTAACGAGAAAGCAACTTGGGGTCCTCCACATCCGGCAAGTTCTGAGGCCTCCCTGTTCGCTTTCTCCTGTGGGTCCCTGCTGCTGCTTGAAGCTGAGCTGCAGCCATCTCTCTCCCTCTGTCCTGCATGTGCCAGTATGACAGGCAGCTCGAGTCCTTAATTAGCCCCAGTTCACGGGCAGCTACTCTAGGGCTCTTCACGCTGCTTTGCCTCCGGGCACTTGGTGTGGATGGGGAACTTGGAATTCCTCACCCTCCGGTATTGGCTGCCAGGTTGTTAGGCCCTGCACAGTCTTGGATGCCGGTGTCCATTGTCTGGAGCTGATTCTTCTGGGGTGAGCTTGACACCGCTCTGCTCCCCTAGGCTCTCGTCTCCTTTCTCAGATCCTTGCCTTAGGTCTCTCAGCTAGGATTAGCTCTCCTGGGGTGATCTTAGCTCTGCTCTAGCCCACAGGATGTCTACCACAGTACTGCTCTGTACTGAACTAACTCGGCCCCAGACCAGAATTTATAGGGGAGTTGCCCTGAACCCAAGTTTTAGATCTCCTTCTTCAGGCCTTGAGGCAGAAAGGTGTTGTGCGCTTTGATTGTACCTGGTGTGAATACCCTCTGTTGCTCTCATGTATGACATTACCCCCGGGGGAGATAATGACATAGCGGCATCTGGGCACTGGGGTGCTACATTCCCACCTAGTGAAATTCAGTACTCCAGTACAGAGGTAACACCTTTTTCAAAAGAGAAAATATGAAGAATTATAAAGAACAATTCAAAGTGTACAGAGTCTCAAATTTCAAAAATACAAAAAACAATAAAAAATTAAAAGCAGTCATTCTGGTGATTAGTCCTTCCATAATTGGCTGAATTTACACTAAGTCTTTACCACAACCAGTCCAGGGGCATAATGGTCCATTTTTAATGATAATAAAAGTTCAAGAAAGCTGAAAAGTTCATACAATAAAGTCTCTGTAGGTGCTTACGCTTGATGGTTACTTGGTTGCGTATTTACATCTTTTTGTACAAACAAGAAAAACATATTTACATTTAAAACCTTCTAAACTGCATTCTAATCCCTATAACGTGCTGGGATCTGCCCTCTTCTACTATGGCTTGATCTACGGAATACAGTTATTTCTGATGGTCTGGCTTTTAGTTTTTCTTACTAGTGTTGTGGGTTCATTAGGTTCTATGCTAGGCCTAGGCCTAAGTAACACTGGTATACTAGAGTGTCTTCTTAGTCTTACCATGGGACAGACAAGTTCACTGATAGCAGGGAGTTGGATTTCCTGATCTTCTACAGGTGCCGCCTCTGATACATCAGCTGGCAGTTTTTCATGTCTTGCTGGTTCTGGTACCGCTGTTGGGGAAGCACTAACATGGGAACAACTATTGTTCCATTGTACTGTGTCCATGCCTTTGGAAAGTCTCCTAACTCTGTATGAATTACTTCTTCTTTAGGTTTCACTGGCAACAGTACTTCTGATTCTCTCTCCTGGAATTTCAATGCTTTAGGACATACTTTTAGATGGTCTCTTGACACTGCTGTTGATGTCTTCCCTTCATCTGTACTCACAAAGCACACCTTGGCATTATCAAAGTTTGATGGTAACACGGTGTATGGCACTTCTTCCCACTGATCATCCAGTCTGTTGATACGTCTCTTTCTCTTAAGAACTTGCGCACCTGGTTTCAAAGGGGTTGCCGGAGCATTCTGGTTATATGATCTCTCCTGTCTTTCTCTTGCTTGTGACAGACTTTTTTCAACGCACTCTTGCACCTGGCGATACTTCTGTTGACATTCTGTATCCCAATCTGTTTCTGGTGTTTCTGCATCTGACTTCACAATTCCCATATCCAAGTCAATAGGCAGCTTACCTGGTCTAGCTGTCATTAGGTAGGCTGTGGTACAGTTAGTGGAATTCACGGGGACATGGTTATATAAGTCCTCTAGGTCTAAAAACTTCTCTGGCTACATGTTTCTTTCTTCCATCGGTAATGTCTTTAGCAGGTCAATGACTACCTGGTTCATGTTCTCACACATTCCATTTATTTGTGGGTGGTACGGATTAGTTCTTATCTTCTTACACCCATACATATTACAGAACTCTTGACAGATCTCTGCTTTGAAGGCTGGTCCTTGGTCTGTCAAACCATGGGGTCTGCAGAAATGAGCCTTAAATGCTTTGGCCACTGTTTTGGCTGTGAGCTCCTTCACTGTTACAACTACAAGAAAACGAGAGTAATGGTCGACTATGGTGAGGGCATAGACATAACCTGATCTACTCGGGGTCAGCTTCATGTGATCCAAGGCCACAAGTTCAAGCAGTTGTTTGGTAAATGGGCTGGAGTGGGGCTCTCTGACTGTCTCGATCTTTTCTCCTCAGGTTGCAAGGACCACAGTCTCTACACCAAGTTTCAATGGTTCTTCACATGCCAACCCAGTAGAACCTCTATCTCAGCAGAACCTCTAACTTCTTCCACCCGAAGTGCCCTGCACCATCGTGGTATGCTTCTAGGACCATATGAACATCCCTTTTAGGGATTACAATTTGCCTGAAAAGTTGTGAGTTCTGGGATTAGTATGACATCTGCACAATTTACCTCCATATATGAACAGCTTATTTCACTCTTTCCACAGCTGTTGTGCCTCTTGTGGAGCATCTGGGCCAGGGTATGAGCCTTCCTGCATCAATAGTTCCTTGACTAAGTGTACAGCTGGATCACTATCTTGCGTTTCTGCCCATCCATGGTGGGGTAACGGATTCAATGCGGCTTCTTGACGTTTGTCTTTCACGTAGTATTTATATTGTATCATATAAGGGCGGTGAAAAGCCAGTAACTCTATCTCTTCCAGCTCCTCCGGTTCTTCTTCCACATCCTGCAAGTGAGGCATCCTGGACAATGCATCAGTGTTGGCGTTCTTGTGGGCTACCCTATATTTCATGGTAAAGTGGTAATTTGACAACCGGGCTATCCAGCGCTGCTCCAGTGCACCTAGCTTCGCTGTCTGCAGGTGAGTCAATGGGTTATTATGCGTGAAGATGGTCAATTTGGCTGCAGCCAGGTAATGCCTAAAACGTTCTGTTACTGCCCACACTACGGCTAGAAACTCTAATTTGAATAAACTGTAGTTTTCTGGGTTCCTCTCTGTAGGGCAGAGCTTCCTGCTTGCATAGGCTATCAATCTTTCTTTGCCTCTTTGCACCTGGGACAACACTGCTCCTAATCCCATGTTACTAGCATCAGTATATAAGACAAATGGTTGACTGTAATCAGGATATGCTAGGATCTCATCTCCCATCAGGACCCTCTTCAGCAGTTTGAAGGACTCCTTTGTTTTACTGCCCCATTCAAATGGATGACTTGGGTTCTTAGCCTTCTTGGACTGTCCTACCAGGAAGTCTTGCAGGGGAGCTACCATCCTTGTAAACCCCTAGATGAATCTCCTGTAGTGTCCTACCAGCCCCAGGAACTGTCTAACTTCTTTAAAATTGGTGGGTCTTGGCCAGTCCCTAATGACGGATGCTTTCTCAGGATCTGGTGCTACACCCTCAGAGCTCACAACATGACCAAGGTTCTCTAACTTTGGTTTCAACAAGTGACACTTGGATGGCTTTACTTTCATGTCATAGCCGGATAATGCTTCAAACACTTCTGCCAAGTGCTCCACATGGTCTTCATACGTCTTGGAGTACACTATGACATCATCCAGGTACAGTAAGATGGTTTCAAAGTTCTTGTGCCCCAGGTAACACTCCAACAACCTCTGGAATGTTCCCGGTGCATTGCAGAGTCCAAACAACATACAGTTGAATTCACAGAGGCCCATCGGCATGCCAAATGCTGTCTTCTCCCGGCCCGCCTCTTCTATGGGAACCTGCCATTACCCACTAGTAAGATCTAAGGTGGAAAAGTAGTTAGCAGTTCTTAATGCAGCTAGTGATTCCTTAATTCTGGGTAGAGGGGTATGCGTCCTTATGTGTAACGCGGTTAATCTGACTGTAATCTATACACATTCTCATTGTACCATCCTTCTTTTTCACGAGGACTAGAGGAGCTGCCCAGGGACTAGAGCTATCTCTTATCACCCCAGTCTCCTTCATCTCCCGTAACATTTCTTTGGCACATTGATTGTGAGCTTGCGGTACAGGCCTATACTGTATCTCTCTTTAATGGGTGGATGATCACCTGAGGGAATATGATGTTGAAGCCCTTTTACCTGCCCAAAGTCTAAAGGATGCTTACTAAAGACTTCTTCATATTCTCGCACTACCCAGTAGACTCCATGCTTTTGATGGGAGGGTGTAGATTCGGTACCTATATGCAACTTCTGCACCGATCCTCCAGCTTTCCCTTAGAGCCATTGCCTTCCAACTGATCATAAAGGTTCAAAGGTTTTACTGCCTTGAATGAGTTGTTATCAGCAGTATACAATTTAGCAATGGTAGCATACCTCAGCAGCTTGACTTCTTCTTCACCACTATTTAAGATACGTACTGGTACTCTCCCCTTACGAACATGAACTACCCATCTGGCTGTAAGGACAGCGGGCCTACTGTCTGAATACACAGGCTCTACAGGGCTTGGTGCTCTTGCCCCCTAATGCCTAATGCTGCCCTACACCAGATTAATTTTTCTCTTCTTAGGGGTATTACAATGGACACCGAATCACTTACTCTTACACTGCCAACTTCTCCTCCGGATAACTCTGCCTGTTGCCTCAGCTTCAGGGCCTTTATTTATTTTTACAGGACCCGCTGATGCTTGAAATTGGCAGTTTCGGCAATCTGCTGTAACAAGACAATAATCTCTCCAAGACAATTTCCTATTAAATTAGTGCCTAAAGTTATCATTGGATTACGTTCTTGTCGATTAACATCAACAATTATCAATCCCTGGCCCCACCTTTATGGTTACCTCTTTAAACTCAATTTGTAGCACAGGTTTATCGTTACTAGCTAATATAGTAAAATCGTCATCTGGGCCACGTAAAATGTTAAAGTCTGCCCAATTACTTTTGTAAAGGATATATAGTATTGATGTTACCTGAGAGCCAGTGTCCAGCAAAGCGTTCATGGGGATCCCATCTAGCACAACAGGCAGGACTAGGCGTCCTCACACATACCTGTCATGTCAGCTTGGTGAACCTGGAGGTCTTATTCCTGAGGGATGGCCCACTGCCCCAGGGTATTTTCGTTGAATATACAAAATCTTGCAAAATTCCATCACAAACTGAGTTGGACATGGATAGTATAAAATCTCGTAATAGGATTATCCTATATACAATTTTAAACATAGTTTTTGGAACTGGAGAATTTTAACCTTAAATAATTGCAAGCCAGCCTGCTCTATCTCAATGCTTTTTATTTTAATTTATGCACACGATAAAATGCAAGCTATACAATGCACCAACAATAATAAAATCTTATAAACAATCAAGGTTTTCTAGAGACAGGTTAGTAGCCAAATACTACTACCCAGTAGACACAATGGGATACATTTATCTCACAATGATTAAACGGTGGGAAACCATAAAAGTTTGTTGGTCCGAACATCTGATTAAAAGGGGATTACCTCACATGATCTATACTGCTGCATAGTATCTAAGCCCTCTACAACTTGCCATATCGTGGGGCCCGGGTATCCTAAAGTGCATAAACCAGTATAATCCTTCACCTCCTATATACCCACCATCCCATCCCTGGAGTTTCTTTGCTTACCCATGTTGTACTTTGCTGGGTAGAGATAGCTGTAGGGACACCCCAACGCGTTTCCCTCAGGGGGCATTCTCTCTTGTTTGTCTCCAGCCCTTTACATCCCACCAAGGCAGTGGTCCGTCCCCCCGCACCTATGCCGCACGTGCGTGGCCGCACCGCCCATCACCATCGGTTTCCGGCATTCTCAGACCGGAAATGCGTCATTTGACACCAATTACGGCTGTATTAGAAGCCTTCTACCGCCGACGAATGAGAGGCGCGTGACCGCGCATGCGCAGACCGCGAGCACCATCTTCAAACAGGGCAAGCTTACCCATATCTCAGCGATGGCGAATTGTCCCAATTGCTTACCCCTTTATTACTGTAATTACATATATGGGGGAAGTAGAAAAGCATATCCCAAAAGAATCTCCATCCCATCTCTTTTTTAATAAAATATCCATTATCACAAAACCCCATATACAGTTACAAAGTACATAGATCTTAAGAAACACATATGAATCTCCTCTTTTCTCTCCACTCCAGATATAAGAATTCCAATTATACTGCTTCATCCTCCTCCAATCAAGCTGTTTTACAATAGATATCAATCGTGACCAAGGACAAAACCAGAAAATGAAGACACAAAACTAAAAACAAAAAAGAAAATATAAAACAGTTAAAACCAATTATATCAAAACCTTGATAGGGAACCCTAGGAGGTAGGCCAGGCAACAAGATAGTGCAAACACTAAAATCCAGTAATGATTGCTTGGGTCTGAATCCTGTCAGTGGAAGAGGTGGGTTCCTCGGTCAAAGCAAACAATCAAAATGTTGTGCAGCTCAGTTAGCATCTCATCGCCATCTTAGCAGTGCAGTATAACGCAGGTACATTATCTGGTAGTGCAGTTGAACTTGCTACTGTGACGGCATTATGCAGTAGTTCAGTGATGGATCCTCTGCAATGCATGACTGATCTGGAGGAGGTCATCACCCTAACCACCCCAGAGTCAGAGGGTGGGTCAGCAGAACCCGATCCGGAGCCACATGCAGAGACTGCACATGATCTTGCAGCATGCCTGCCTGGATTCCACCTGCAGCAGGTGCCGCATTTACAGGATCCCATACCCCAATACCATCAGGATCAGGAGTATGAGGAGGAGGCCAAGTAGGAAGAGAAGGGGGTAGAGGGCCCTGTTTCCAAGCCTTGTGAAGGACCCCACCATAGGCCTTCAACAGGGACAATGCAATTTGGGGACACCTACCACCTCCAAGCAACTACCCAACAAGGCATGAACTACCCCATCCTGTGTCCTTTATTGAGGAGATTCGACTGGTGGATGCCATTGCCTGGGACTGGTTGCATGGGCCTAAGACAAATGACTTCTCTGACCCAAGGCAAGGTGGTGGTATTCTTAATGGCCACTTTACAGGCGGCAACAGGGTGATAGAAAGCGGCAGGTGTCGGAGAGAATTGTACCTTTTACCTTCAAAACACCTTGAAGTGGCTGCGTGTAATTCAGGTATCTGCAAGGTGTTTTGAAGGTAAAAGGTACAATTGTCTCCGACACCTGCCGTTTTCTATCTTCCTGTTGCCGCGTGTAAAGTGGCCATAAAGGATAACGGGTTTGGTTTTATAGTGGAGCAAGTTGCTGGGCATTGACGCTATTTCAACCAGTCCACCCTGCTGCATGAAAATCATCGATAAAAACTACGTACCACCTTTGTTGAGGTGGAGGTCACTTTCATGAAGGTGTGGGGCAGAAAGGGGTGGTTTACAGTTGGCATGAGTAAGGTTGGCATGGCCAAACACTTTGCAAAGTGGCAGGTGGAGGCTGACCACGAGAGAATATGGTGTCAGGTGCAGCCCAGGTCTCTCTTTATTGGCCAGTCATTTGCACCCAAACCTGTCCCTTGTTCTCCAAGCTGGTCCTGTCTTTCCTATAGGGCGTGATTATCCCCTAGTTCCTCCATCGTCTTCTCCACCGGTGGCCATGATGGAGTGTACTGGGGGCAGGTGGTAATGTACAATTCCCCAGCAGGAGTATCACCTGTGAACCACCGCAGACCATTACTAATGCCGACCTTCTGACCAGGAAAGGCTGAGAATGATTAAAGAGAGTTTGTTCAAAAAGTAGACTGAAAATTCCTTAAAAAAGGCATCTTGTTTCGTTAATGACCCATCCCCTAGTTGGCATTGTGGCTAGAGAGGGACTTTTTTGAGTATTTTTTCAGTTCTTCCTTGGTTGAGGCCTGTGTTTTTCATTAAAATTATATTTCTCCTTCCCATGTTTTGTGCCATTTGCGCTTCAACCTACTGAGCATGCATGCAGCCATTGGGGTCCATCTAGAAAACCTTAGTGAGCTCTGACCTTCATGGACATTCCACCACTTTAACAGTCTGTGCACTGCTGATCCCAGTGGGACTTTTGTTATATTTATATACTATGGTTTTTCTTTAGTTCATTCTTTGTGTACTGGACTGTTTCTGCAAACAGAAGCTTTGATACTGACCTACAGTGACTGGTGAACAAGCCTTTGGCTTCAAAGTCTGAGGTATGGAAATGCAAGACACTACACACAGTCCAAACAGGGTTGATCCAGTGCAGTTATCAAGGGCCACACAGATGCATGTTTTCAGGATTTCCTTAGCATTGCACAAAGCGCTGGAATTATTACCTCTGCAGGTGAGTAAATTAGCACCTGCGCAATGCTAATTAAATCCTGAACACTTGCATTGTTTTCACAACGTGAGGACTGTAGTTGTCTACCCCTGCCCAGGAACTCTCTGTGAAAGTTGCCAGGGGTAAGAGGAATCCTCCAGCCCTTTGCCACAACTGCAGCTCTCCCTGCAGCTCTCCCTGGACCATCTTAGGCCCTGTGCAAATAGTGCATTGATTAATGCTTATTTTGATGCAGATTTTGACAATCTGCATCACAATCTGAATGTCTATCCTGAGGTCAGCAAAGGCTAGTACTGGCCCGAAGTGCTGTGCCCACATTGCTTATTTTTAACTTGCACATGTGGTTCAGATTTCTATTTTTCTGCCCTAAAATCTGTACCAAATCTGCAAAGAAAAAAGCACTTTAGCACAATACCCTTGAATTCGAATAAACTTTGCTGGCCTCACGATAGAAATGCAGATTTTTTTTTTAAACCATCGTTTTTATTAAGAAAATTTTATAGTTTTATACAAACACAATAATAAACAAATTACATAAGTCTCAATACATACAAATGTATGCGAACATCTAACAAAAATAAACAGAGGTATAAATACATAAAGTCGAATAAATCGTGAAAGTAAAATTCTGCCTCTACCCCAATTGCCTTCCTTTTTCTTTAACAACCCCTTTCTCCTTGTCTTTCTAATTCTCAAAATATTATAAAATAAAATGCCATATATGCCAGCATCACCACCTAAATGTTACATTTTAATCTACCCAGGGTACCTCCCAGATCTTCTAACGCATACCACTCTGTGTTTTTATATGGTATCATAAACCTTGCGATGTCTGAAGACGAAAAAGTTTTTAAAATATATGGTTTCCATTTGTTGAAGAATTTTTTTGTCAATTTAGAAGGGTTTCTAAGTGTCTCAATGGAATCAAGGTCGAGTGTTTTTCTGAGGGTGTTATGCATCATTTCTATTGTGGGAGTGGATTCGTTTATCCAGTATTGTAACAATAGTCTCTTTGCCACTAAGGAGATTGTGTGAAATAGGACATGCAATCGACCTCCAGTGACTGTACCATTTGAGTAATGAAACAGCTACAACAACAGATCTCTCCTGTTCTCATCGGGATAAAGTCCTGAGGCCATATCTCCTATCTCATTCCAGAAACTCTGTGTCTTTGTACAAGACCAAATCCCATGCTCAAGGTCGGTCATAGAGGTTCTGCATTTGGGACAATGAACCCATCTCTCTCTGTTTGCCGGTGATGGGGGAATGTTAAAACCTTTTATTGTTCTGTGTATCAGTCTATATTGGGTGTCTCTCCATTTTTCATTTATGATCAGCTTTCTTACTGATCCCCACCCTTCCAGTATTTTTGGAGTTAGTTCTGGGTCAGCTATGTGTTTTTTTCCACATGGAAAATAGTTTGTGAGTAGGTAATGGTCTAAGGGTAGCTTGAAGTTTGCAATAAACAGAGGATATGGAAACAGCATTCACAGGAGTCTTTACCAAGTCTTCCCAATCCCCCCCTTCCAGTTCGGCCGAAACATCCTGCAACCGAGACAGAAGATGGTGCTTAATCTGCAAATATTGTAGCCAATGAGATCCAGGAAGGTTAAATTTGGTTAGGATTTCCCTGCCATTCAACCATCTCCTCTCTCTCGTATGCATGATGTCTCCTAGGGTCTCCATCCCCCTCTCTCTCCACACACGGAACAACATGTTCTCGATCCCCTGCGGGAAGGTCGGACTGGCCCAGGGATTTAAAGTTTTTGAAATTCTCCATGAAAGGTTCATTTTTTTTCTAACCGCCTTCCAAGTCATTGTTGTGTCTCTACAAATGGATGTATTTTTAATCTTGGGAGGTAGTTCCGACATTGAGGCATGCAACAAGGCAGATAGGTCCCAAGGTTTCGAGAACTCCCGCCCAGGTCCAGATCCGAAAATTTAGATGTCTTATTGACCCAATCTAAGACGTTTCTCATGATGCACGCTAAGTTATACCCCCTAATATCCGGGACCTTCAATCCCCCTTCCTCTCTCGACTGCATCAAAGTTACTAGTTTTATTCTAGCTCTTTTGCCACCCCACAAAAATTTGGAAAATGCTTGATTAAGTCTTTTGGTATCAACGTGTTTCAACAGCATAGGTATTGTCTGGAGCGGGTATAACAGCCTCGCGAAGCTTATCATTTTGATAAGATGACTACGGCCCAGTAATGACAACGGCAAATTTTTTCAATTGTCCAGTTCTTTAATTATTTTGTCTATAATCGGGAGGAAGTTAAGCTTATAGATCAGATCTGGCGATCTGGCCAGCTGAACTCCAAGATATTTTAAACTATCCTTGGCTATAGGCATTCCACAAAACAAGCCTCCAGATCTCTTGTGTGTTCCGTTTTTGAGAAAAAGAATTTCGCATTTATCCCTATTTAGCTTAAAACCTGAAAGTTTACCTAATTTTTCTATATCATTTAGCACTGACTTAAGATCTCTTTGTGGATGTTGCAAAAATAAAATTATATCATCAGCAAAGAGGGACAATTTAATTTCCCTCCCACCGACTCTGAGTCCCTCATAGGTATTCTGAGTGGCCAAATATAGTGCTAACGGTTCTATTGCTAAGTTAAAAAGAAGTGGCGACAACGGGCAACCTTGGCGTGTTCCCTTCTCCAGTCTAAATGTGTCCGATAAAAACCCCGGGATGCTTACACAGGCTCTCGGGTTGTTGTATAGGGATTTAAGGAATTGGCGAAAGGGTCCCACTAACCCAATAGCATCTAGGACCCAATCCAGCCATGACCACCTAACATTATCAAATGCTTTCTCAGCGTCTAAGGTGATCAGGGCTGGATCTCCCTCCCGCTGAGGTCCTCTATGTCTCACGACATCAATAAGAAGCATAGCCCTCCTAATGTTTGTGACTGTCGACCGCCCTCTAATGAAACCTGCCTGGTGTGGTTGAATTAGCCTGGGTAGTACCATTGCCAATCTATCAGCAAGAATTTTCTAAAGAAGTTTCAAGTCTTGATTTATAAGAGAGATTGGTCTATAGCTAGCTGGGTCAGACAATGGTTTACCTGGTTTAGGGATCAGCTTAATATGGGCCATATTCATTCTCTCGGGGATCGGCTCACCTTTCAAAATAGAGTTATATAATTCCATCAATACTGGAGAAATCTGTTCTCTCAATAATTTAAAAACACTTCCATTAAACCCATCTGGGCCTGGCGCCTTACCCGGGCTAAGTGATTTGATTGCCATTTCTATTTCGCCTGTGGGGATGGGACTATTTAAAAAAGTTTTTTCCTCTTCAGATAAGCTGGGCAAGTTAATGTGGTCAAACCAATCCTCCCTCTCTATTCTGCCTATATCCTGTTCTTTATATAGTGTGGCATAATGTTTCCCCAATAGCTGGGCAATCTTATTAGGGTCGGACCATAGCTTTCCATTTTTGTCACTAATTGTTAATATGGGGGTGAAAGGTCTCCTACTCTTCGCTAACCTTGCCAGTAACTTTCCAGCTTTGTCTCCAAATCTATTTAATTCTATCTCTAGATGACTTCGATACATATCTTCTCTTCTGGCTGCCCAATTGTCAAAAGATTCTTTGGCCGCTATCCAGTTCTCCTTGTCCTCCTCTGACATGGTCCTCTTGTATAGGAGATACGTCTCTCGTACTTTAGCACTGACTGATAGGTAATTTTCTTTGACTTTCTTTTTTATTTTTATGCTGTAGGCCATGATATTACCCTGCAGGACTGTCTTTGCCGCTTCCCAGAATAATCCCGGAGACGAGAGGTGTTCAGCGTTAATCGTAGCATAATCCCCCCACCATTCTATTAGAAGTTTACCAAAATTTTCCTCTCTCATTAGCATATCGGGGAATCTCCATAAGTAATACATTCCTTTTGGAAACACATCTTTGGTTTCTAGAATCATCGAGCTGTGATCAGATATAACCATGTCTCCTATTTTTGAATCTAATACTCTTTGAAACAGCGAGGGTGAAGTGAAGAACATATCCAGCCTCGACCATGATCTATGCACATGGGAAAAGTGGGTATATTCTCTCTCAAGTGGGTGTAGCATGCACCATGTATCAACCAGTTCACAGTCAAAAAGTAGATTTCCCAAAGGATTTGACCTGGGGGGGAGTGTCTCATTATTTCTCAAAGAGCCTGGGAAGTCGCCTCGTCTCCTGTCTTCTACCTCATTAAGCACCCAATTAAAGTCCCCTCCCAGCAACTTGATGCCCTCCTGGTCTATCAGAAGACGGCATGTTAGCTTCTGGAAAAAGGTTTTTGTGATGTATTCGGGGCGTAGATATTATATATACTGTAGTTTACATTCTGTATCTGAATGTTCATTTGAAATAAGCGACCTTCACCATCCGAGGTCGACGACAGTATCTTGTGGGCTAGTGATTTGTTAATAAGTACCACAACCCCTGCTTTTTTATCAACTGCCCCGAGCCACAAACTTCAACCACCCATAGCTTTTTAAGTCTAAAAAATTCAGCCTGTTCAAGTTGTGTCTCCTGAAGTAGGGCAACATCCGCCCCAAGTCTTTTAAGGTGTCGGAGAAACATCATTCGTTTCGCCGGTGATCGGAGACCCTTAACATTCCATGAAACCCATTTTATCTTTGGTAGTTTTTAGAGAAGGTTTAAATTGGTAGTTTTGTGGTGTGTGGCTAGCATCTCTAGTAACCCCATTTCTGGTAGTATTAGTTGGTAAAATTGTGACATAAAGGTACGCCAAGAAAAACAATATTGGTAAGGCAATTTTTCACCTCCACCCTACCCCCCCTCCCATCTCCCTCAATCTCTTTTTCTCCAACCTTAAGTCTGTTGACTTGACTTTTTTCCCCCTGGCCGAGGCGTAAAAAAGAAAAGCTCCCTCCACCTCTCCCAACCCCGCATTTTTGAGTAAACATCACAAGATTAACAATAAAGTTCCCAAACCCCATAAAGGTAGCAAAATGTATAACTATAATCTCCTTGAACGAGGAGAGCAAACGACTCCCAGCACGGTCAAGAAAGGCCTCAGAGTGCACCACAGATTATCATGACCTTTGTATCAGTTACATCTCAATCTCTAAACATATATTCTCATGTTTACATTATTATATGTAATGCCATAAAACTATCTCTTAATCTCTCTAAAAAGTAAGAGGGGGGAAAGGATGAGAAAAAAAAAAAAAAAAAAAAGGGGAGGAGGGCAGGGGAAGAGGGAATTTTTGAAGTTTAATGTAGAGAACTGAATGAGGTCCGAAAAATTGTGCATCTCGGTATCTGAGCAAGGTTAAGACCTCCGCTATAACAAAGGATATAAAGTGATATCAAACCACGTTTTCCAATCAAGTGGGTTGTCCTGATTTTTATTCCATCTAGGCATTGATTGGTGCTGTTGCCTAGGTGTCGCATTCTTCTCCTGGGCACGGTTCAACAGGGACTCTGACCGCAGACTGTATGACCTCGAGGCTGTCATATTTCCTATTAATTCTGTGTCAGTTCCTGGGGCTCCATCTGCTGCATGTGGGCTACCTGATCCTGATCTATTCCCTTCAGGAGATAAATTCTTGCTATTGACTGACCTCATTGCTTCTGTCGGGTCAGTGAAAGCCACCAGGTCCCCCACCTGCGACCTAAATCTCAGGGTGGCCGGATAATTAAGTTGAAAACGTATGTTCTTTTTGAACAATACGGTACAAACTTTGCTTAATGCCCTTCTCCTCCTGGACACCTCAATAGAATAGTCTGCAAATATGAGAGCTTTGTAGCCCAGGATCATAAGGGGACGTTTTCTTGCTTTGTATGCACGTAATATTTCTTCTTTGTCCCTGTGGTTAAGGTACTTGGCAATGGCGTGCCTTGGTTTATCTGAGTCTGTATCACGTGCAGTGCCCTTATTCTCATCCCTTTTGTTTGGATTCCAGGGGGTTCCTATTCTATGAGTACGCTCAGTTCTGCATTTATGAGTAAGTCCCAGTTCTTTGGGTAGTTCTACTTCAAAAATTTCATCTAGCTGGGCAGGGGAGACAGATTCAGGGAGACCCACTATTTTCAGATTACTTCTGCGGGATCTATTTTCGATATCCTCAAGTTTGTTCACAGCATAAAAGGATTGCTTTTGGAGATCATGCAACTGTTGTTCCAGTTCTAGCACTCTGTCTTCTGCTGTTGCAATTCTTGTTTCTGCATCATGAAGTCTCTGTGTCTGCTGACCCATCTCCTGTTTCAGATCTTTTGTGCTTGCAGCCACCAGCTCTGTGACAGCTTGTCTGAATTCCTCAGCCAGGTGGGACGCCATTTCGTTTGCAAGTTTCTTATAATCAATCTGCTGTGTCCCCCCTGCTGCCAGGTTAGCACTGTCCTGCGTCCATTCCTCCCCCACATTCTGGCTATGGCTCTGACTGTGATGTGCATCTGCATTAACTTCTTCAGTTACCACTTCTCTTGTAGGGGCATCCATATTAGCTCGCGGCTCCGATCTCTCTCCGCTCCCCACTGCACTGAGAGCGGTCTGACTGTTTCTCTCCTCAGACGCCATCATGCGCTTCCCGCGCTTTTCCTCCGGTCCCTGCGCCGCTGCACCCATCTCTACCTCTCCCCCTCTCGTCACATACCGGTCCATTGGACCGCTGGCCCGCTCTTTCCGATGCTCATTTTGGTTTGTTGGGTCGTCTTGGGGTCTGGGAAAGCTTCTGCAGGGCAAGGAGGGCTGCGGAGCTTCTCTAGCCGCATCTGCACATGGCGGCGCTGGAACCGGAAGTCCAGAAATGCAGATTTTAATGCAGAGTCTCAAAATCTGCTTAAAAAGAAGCAGTAAACAACGTACTATGGGCATAGTGGGATTCCCTGCTTCGTGATACCTGCTGTGTAACCTGAGACAACCTCAGAGAAGTAATGATGATGATGTCTATGGTTTATGAGCAGGCTCACAAGTATGCTGATTGTGACAGCGGTGCTGAAGCTTGCTAAGTAATAGTGTAGTAAGATAATGTATGTGCCATGTGCAGGGTTTCACTGTAAAATGCTTTGAGTCATGTTTGACAGCTTTTGAGCACCTTTTATGGGTTTATTTTGTAGGAACTTGATTTTTGCCTCCCAATGATTTCAATGGGATTTGGATGTTCGGCGAACTGTTCGTCAAAATCATTTGACGAATATCGCCTGTTTGGTGAACTGAACCAAATACGAACTACTAAATATTTTCTCATCTTTATTCCTAATACAGCTGCTCTGCTTATTTCCCCCTCCAGGGACTTTGAAGTTATGATTCATGTAGGGAAAAGAGACATCTTGATTCAATATAGATCTTAGAAGAATTCAGCTAGCCTATTTAGAATCATGTTATATCAAAAACCTAATTAGAAATAGAAGAATTATCTGGGTAGAAGGTCAAAATTAGCAGTTTTAAGTACATAGTGACATATAATATGAAGAATGCAACATATTAACAATATAACAATTTTTACGGGTGTACTTCTTTAACCATCCATTCCCAATATACAACAGAAATGACCCATACAAAGGAATGAAGCTGAGATCCAAAGTTTTTCTTTATTAGAAATACACAATTCATAATTGTTATCAACATTTGCAGTAAGAATTGCTAAATAATCTAATCTTAGAAATTACAATAGTTTCCAAAACTAAAAGCATTTTCCACCAGCTATGTTATCTAATTTAATATTAACTTTTAGACTACTGTGGTGTAAGGTTAATTGATTTTAACACTAGCAAGATCAAAGTTTAGGATAAGGATTATAGACTGAAAGTATAATAATTATCTGTAAAATAAATTTAATTAACATGAACATGCTACATTTTTGTAACATACAGTAAGCTGTCAGTGGAAGCAATCCTTTAAAGATACAGTGATTTGAGTAATTAGTCTGAGTCTCTGTGAAAAGATAAACCAGACTAGGGACTAACAAAGATAAATAATTACTTATTATGTTTGCTAATTAACCATCTATAGTATTGTACCCTGCAATGTTTAAAAAGGGAAATCATTATTTTTTACAATTATAATTCCCCTTACACCTTTTTTATGTAAACCAAAACAGCTATCAAAATGAATTTACAAAGTTAGATTTTAACAAGCGATACATTTGATCTTTTCAGTAAGACTTTCTTTTTCATTATGCCGTGACTTGAGAATGATAAAAATATGTTTCCGATTACATTTTTATTGTTACTATTAATTATGTAGCAACTTAAATTAATATTTTTTGCTTGTATCCAAAAAGAAGTTCTTTCAGTGATGCAGCTATAGTTACAGTGAATAGAAGGTAGGTACCTCAAAGAGAGGAGACCCATTTGAGGATGGCTATGTCAACATTTTTAGATAGAAAAATGTTGCGGTCATGGTGAACTGCTGGGCATATAAGAGAGAAAATGGAAATTATTATTAAAAGTACAGACCTTTATTTAAATTTTTGCTTCACAATTTCAGCGGCCAGATGCTGCCTTCATCAGGTATATAAAGGCAGCATCCGGCTGCCAAAACGCATTGTGAAGCACCAAGTGAAATAAAGGTCTGTACTTATGTCTGTAATAATAATTTCCAGTCCCTCTCTTATATGGTTAGCACTCTTCCCTGACTGCAACATTTTTCTATCAATCATATCCCCTCATTGAGGGTTGCGGACAGAGCAGCACAGGCACAGTGAATGAGTGACTGCAGGATCTTTGGTCACGTGTCTTCCAGTCACATGACCGCTTGGTTTCCACGCCCCGCAGACCAGCAGCTGATTCAGCTTTGAACACAAACTCTCCAAGGTTTGGCAAGGGTGCACAACCCGTATAGGTGAGTGCATCACCACAGCTTATACACACCAATAGACCATCAGGTTTAACCCTATGAGCGCCCCCTGTCCTCTCTTTTCTTTGTGTTATATGTCAATATCTGTAACATATGAGTACTGTCTGGTGGGCTTAATCCATAGATGCTTTATTTAATTGATATTCAGCTTTGTGCTCTTAAATGTTGCATGTTTATAAATGTATGCTCTGGATCTTTTCTTTGTTTTTGTTGTAGTTTATGGTACTTTGTACAGAGGCATGACTCCCCCTTTTTGGGCTAGGCATTGCATCTATATAATTTCTCATGGGCAGGTGTCTAAAAAGTCAGGTCTCAATCCTGCTCTGCCTCATCTATATTGAGGTTGGCTGCCACAAATTGTAATACCACAAGATAGAATCAACCCAATTGGCTATACCTTGTTGCTGTGGGATATCCATAACACTTTTTTTGATCAAAACAGCGTTAAGTAAATGCCCTATGTTATTTATATGTTCTAATAATATTTACTTACATTATGCGGCGTATATGTTCATTTTATTTTTACCTTTAAGTTTTGTCTGTTAACACTAGAAGTCCCAGAGACGGGTCATTTGACATTTTTACCATTGAAAACCAAGGATCCTTTAAATTCCCGGGACTTCTAGTGTTAAATGGTCACAATTAGTGATAAGCAAATGTAATCGTTACTATTCAGTACTCGCAAAGATAGTATGGCATTCGCAATACTCGTTACTCAGTGACTATCGCTGGTGCTCGTGAGTGATGTGTTGATCGTGATCAATCTGACCCAAATTGACAGCTCCCTTCAGTGGAAAAACTCGCATTGCAAGTCAGAAGGGAGTGCAGTCGCAGCATGCTGCGACTGCACGCAATTCTGACGCGTGTGAGCGCAATGGAAGTCTATGGGGGCGTGAAAATCTCACCCTCATACAGCACATGGTACGATATTCGCATTAGTGTGCTGCGCAAATCGCTTCAAACTCGCCGGCTGTCAAAAGCCGACGAGTTTGAATGTCCCACCATGCGCATACAGTAATAATCATCCTGCCACGCTGTGACAGCAGCGGTGCAAAATGATTATTATAATGTATTTTAACACTCATGTCAGCATGTGTCCTGAGACTGTCCAAGCTCCCTGAACACTTGCTGAGGTCATAACTGGCCAAATGTGTTTTATGAATAAAAATCTGCAAAGCCGGTAATTGTCGACTTTTCTAAACTCCTGCGGCTTCTGTCAGTGAACAGCGGTTATGTACGCTGTCCATGGTCCTGAGTGATGAAGTAATCAGCATGGGCAAACTACTGTGCTGATTACTTCAGCACTCAGGACTATGGACAGCATCACAAATACACGCACCACACACACACTCACACCTCACACTCGCAGCACACTCACATGAATACATGCAGGCACACTCACCACATGCACCACACTCACACCACACACACCCACAAATACGCATTACACTAGCATCACTGTCGTGCATCAAACACGCTCTGTGTTTGATGCCTGACAGTGTGCCTCCAGCATTAGGGTCTCGCTGAGGTAACAGCAAGGTGTCTAAGGCTGGGGTCACACACACAGATATCTGGGCAGATATTGTTCACAGATCTCTGGTTGCAGTGAAATCATGGACACATGGTTCCATTTTGTGGCTGTATACAAATGGAGCAATCTGTCCATGATTTCACTGCAACCAGAGATCTGTGAACAATATCTGCCCAGATATCTGTGTGTGTGACCCCAGCCTAAGACATTTAAATTGTACAAAAAAAAACACCCTTATGCCCTGTCCTGATAAGCATCATTTTACAGCCAGAGGTGTGTGGGCTGAAACTATCACCAATTAACTAACATTATGTTCACTATTTAGATGAATATGCAAGTATTACAAATTACTTGTTACAAGTATAGCAAGTGCGAATCACTTGTCACAATCTGAACATGCTCCTATGCACGTACACCAACTAATGCTCCATCTCTCTTCTATAGTATTGTTGTAGTTTCATGTACTTGGTACAAACATACCAATACCAACTTATGCTCCAGCTCAATTATTTGGTTCTGCTCTTTCCATAAATTTTGAGGTCTGGTCTAGTGTGAAAGCACCAAAAACAAAAAGAGTAGTCAAGAAGCTGATAGCTGATGTCAGACATGATACAATGATAAGCGGTTCCAGAGGTGATAGAAAGTCATAGAGAGTAATGTTGAAAAGTTTAAAGGACACAGCAGGCATCTTACCCCATAGAATCCTTAGTGCAATGGAAAGTTGAGAAGCTGAATTAGACACTGAGGTTAAAGGCTCAGGAAATGGTTGTACAACTTTGGAAGCTGAGGACTGTACGTCTGCTAATAGATTTATATTCAGTCAGAATTACTCCTAGTATGAAGACATGACCCTCTCACTATAAGATTATTTTTGAGGATCCTGCTACAACATGCTGTTATTTACTTTAACAATTACAGCACTCACATGGCATGGCGTTGCGACATGGCAAAAACTGCCATAAATATATCATTAAATTTTCTTGTTTATATCAGATGCAGAAAGACTAGAAAACTAAAGCCTGGAGACTAGATTACAGTGAAGAAGCAAGTGAAGAAAAGTTTGAAGACTAAAACTGAAGATATACCCTAAGTCCAATTAACCAATCCAATAGAGATGAGAGAACTTTGTCCGAATATGTTCACCAATTTCAAATCCGAACCAATCAATTAAGCATATGATTATGACATGCATCTGACGTGGGATAAACAACTGACATCAAGTTGTAATCTGGTCCTGAAACACACAGAGTATAAACTAATGTGAGAAATAACAGAGAGATAAAAAAGAACATTGCATTTTACAATATACAAAAATATGGTTAAAAAAAGCACATACGGTATATAACAAAAACATGTAAAATATAAGAAAAGGATAAAAAAAATAAAAATACCACATATTCACCATTGGGTAGCATGAGACACCTGTGCCACAACCTACTCTAACTTACAGACAGTTGGGGTATGGAAGCAGGGACTCGTCTGTTCCCTTAACAAATAAGAGATTCATTGATAAGTTTCTCTAAAAAATCTAATTGGAAAAAAATGGAAAAAAAAGGGGAATAATATAGAAGAAAAATAGAAAGATGATATAGTGCAGAAAAAAGTGGAAGAATACATGAAAAAAATCAAATATAGAATAATGTATGAGAATTTGCAAAGGATTGATATGGGTTATATGAAAAAAAAAAATAAAATTTAATGTGGTATGGTATGATGTTGAATTGATTTGCATGTAAAGAAAAACAAAAAAGAGACATATTAATTGTTGAAATTGCGGGCTTTTCAACCTGGATGGATGTGAACACCCATTAGGAGGGCTAGAGATTATTACTACCTCTACTCCAAAGCGTCTCAGTGTATTCTATGAGGTTGGTGCATTAATATCCTACAGTATATTCAATTGTGATCAAAGATTATACAACTGAAAATGTAGTGAAAAAAATGTGACATAATAAGAAAAATGGTGATGTTTTAGTTACTGTAAAAATAGTGCAAATATTGATTGCATGTCATGTAATCATGTAATCATGATTGGTGTGATTTTCAATAACCTGTAATCAATATTATGGACTTAATTAAAATGGCACGATACTCCATGTTGAAAAAACCTATTCTTAATATATGACCTATGTTTGTTGAGGTGTAAGTGTAGAGGTTGCATATTGGAGCTTACAGGGACACTCGAGCATATAAATCACAAAGATTGACATAAAATTCATATTATGTTTGATTAAACATTTTTTGATCGACAGCATAAACATTTAGCTATATAACATTTAGGCACCCCCTTTGGACAAATATTCAAAGGTAATGGACATGTTAACTGTACTCCTGAGCCGACAAGGGGCTATGATATTCCTGATGATTGGGGCCCTGCAGAATGTAATAGCTGGATGCTTTAGTACTTGGCTCAGTATAGGATCACTGAGCAAAATATGCTAATGTTCACAAAGAACTTTCTTGATGTTTTTGTAACAATTATTATATGTTGTCACAAAATT
Source organism: Allobates femoralis (assembly GCA_033576535.1). NCBI lineage: Eukaryota > Metazoa > Chordata > Amphibia > Anura > Aromobatidae > Allobates > Allobates femoralis. The sequence continues at coordinate 586,746,745 of JARQOC010000003.1, forward strand.
AAACATCCATTTATTATTGTTGTATTTGGATTTATTTTCATTTTTCCCACTGTTTGCATTTTTTTTAAACATATACTGTTGTTACATAACAATACACTTATCAAAGGCTCTATTGATGAGACTATGAGGATATTTCTGTGCCAGAAATCTTTCTATAAGTACTGCTGATTGATCATGAAAATCTTCATTTAAAGAACAATTTTTTGTATTCTCAAAAAAAAATTTGATTTATTGGTATGTTATTGAACCATTTGTTATAGTGCCCACTATAATAATGAACATAACTGTTTCTCTCTATTGCTTTGAAGTATGTCTTGGTTTGGACCACGCTGTTCTTTAAATATATTGTTAAATCAAGAAATTTGATAATTTTTTTTTAATTAAATTTTAATCCCCACATATTAGCAGATATTTCTTCCAAAAACAAGTTGGTTACTGTCTTGATTGTCCCAGATGCCGAAGATATCATCCATGAATCTTTTATAAAGAAATATACAATTTTTGGAGTGTTATTTTTCACATAAATCTCCTCAAAGGTTCCCATAAATAAGTTTGCATAGGAGCATGCTGCTCGAGACACCGTGGCTGTTCCCCTCACCTGGAGAGAGAGTGAGCAGGATAAGAGACAGCACAAGGGGAGAAGAGCACACAGGGAATAGAGCACACAAGAATGAGAGAGCACTCAGGGGGTAGAGAGAGCCCACAGGAGATAAGTGCACATGGAGAGAGAGAGTGCACAGGGGGAGACAACTAAAAGAAGAGAGCACACGAGGGGACAAGACAGCACACAGGAGGAAAAGACAACTTACAGGGGGAGAGCACACAGACGGGGGAGACAGGTCAAAGGTGAGAGCACAGAGGGCTGAAGAAAGCACAGTGGAGAGAGTGACAACACACAGGGGGAGAGAGCGCACAGTGGAAGAGACAGCACAAAAGGAGAGTTAGTGCATGGGGGGAGAGTGAGACTACACAGGGTGGAGAGAGTGCACAGGGAGAAGACAGCTCAAAGGAGAGAGTACATGAGGGGAGAAGACAGCACACAGTGGGAAATTACAACATACTGAGTGAAAAGCGCACAGGGAGAGAGAGTGCACAGTGGGAGTCAGGTCAAAGGTGAGAGCACCGAGGGGGAAAAAACCACAGTGGGGAGAGTGACCGCACACAGGTAGGAGGGAGAGCGGACAGGGGGAGAGCGCCCGGGGGGAGATATGAACACCACCCCCAGCGCTACAGAGCCCACCCACATTGTGACGTTACCACCCTCCCAATGCGATACCATTGGGTAGCAATCTAGTTTTATTATAAGGACGGCTGGACCATACATGACAAGAATGTTATACCTATTTTACCGCTCTCACCCCTTTTTCTTGAACTCTGTGTTACTTTGTATTGTCTAAAAAATGTCTGGACATCTGCCCACTTAATCTTAAATTGGTGTGGAATACGTTGGTGCTATATAAATAAAATGATTAAAATTGTTATTATATTTAAATCATCTCAATGCATAAAAGATATGACAAAAGACAATATCAGAAAAAAATCACATTTATCTAAAAATCCATAAGGATATAATATATCAATAGCAGTTATAACCCTTGTGCTATTTGGAAAAAACAAAAACAAAAATTTATCCTAAATATCTTAACATTACTGTAAAGCTAAATTGCTTGTAATTATATCACTTTTCTTTACAAAATGATAGTTTTACACTTGATATTTTTAAAGCTCTCTTACCGACCAATGAAATACAAAAAGTTCTAACTGCTTTGGAATTGGCAAAATGAATGACTCTAATTCCTTCTTTAACTTTTGCAGAGCGATTATGCACATAACATGTTTGAGTCTTCTTTCAAATATGTAATGATGATAATAAATATGTCACTTGATGCCCACACACATGAAGTCAAGGGAATTGACTAAACAGACATAGAAAAAATACATAGAATTACACCTTATTTCACCTTCAATTCTCACTTTCAGGTGTTCTATTTTGCAGTAAAACCATCAGTTTAAGATTTATTAAAGGACAAGTCTGTATTAAAACATTTGAATTCCTCAGAGATGCATTTTAGATTTAATTGCAAGAAACTTCAGATAATTTACCACCAATTTAACTTAACACCCCATAGAGGCAGTAAGTACCATAAAAGGCCCATCAGCCTGGAAGCAAGTACCACTGCAACTAAGCTATATTATGGCCTTGTATCTCCTATCCAAATCACATGCATTGAAAAAAATCTATGCAGAAAACGCATCAGTCTTTATACTCTCAATAGTCTATATATATTAAGTACGGTAAATATATTTCTAAATGTGCTATTAACACGAAATTCTCACCAGATGTCATTAGCAACCCCTTCAATGCACACAAAGTACAGAAATCAAACCATAGGGGTCTATAAATTAAAAAGGTTGTCCACTACATTAACAATAATGGTCTATCCTTGAAATAGATCATCAATGTTTGATCAGCCAGGGACTGATACATAGAACATCAGCTGATCAGCTCTTGATGCTGACGGCGGCAACAGATGGAAATGCTCAGTTGCAGTGCTGCTGCATCCTCTGATGTGGCTGCTGCCAAGTACTGCACATAGACTTCCTATTGATTTGAATAGGGAGCACATGTGCAGTACCCATCCACGACCACTATCAGAAGACTAAGCTGCTCTGAAACTAAGTATTTTCAGCTACCTGCTGCTACCACCAGTACCAAGAACAGCTGACCTCTTTACGTTATGCGTAACAATGACAAATGCGTAATACTAGTCACTACTTACAGGTAATTCAGAAGGCAGGGTAGTCAGTTAAGCCAAGGACAGGTATTAGGAGAACTCATAGCGGATTCAAGGAGTTTACAGAGGCGTAGTCACATAGCAGTCCAGGGTCTAGTTTCAAGAAAGCACGTAAAGAGTACAAAAATTCAACTGAGATGCAGTCAAGTAACAATCACAGATTATGTTTCCAGGAAGGCTTGTAGGAAGTAAAGGGGATCAACTGAAATGTAGTAAGGTAACAGTCCGAGGTCAAAATACTAGGAGATCACATCAAGTAAAGGGAGCAAGCAGAGGGGTAGTCAGGCAACAGTCCTGGGATAGCAAACAATGATTGGAACTAGACAGACACGGGGATCCAAGATGGCCGCCGACTAGGAGGGACGCACTCCAGAGAGCTCCACATTGTCCCACAGGATCTGTGACATCCTGCCCCAGGGGAACCAAGCAGCAGCCTGAACCGGACCTGGTGGTGTCCCCTGGACATCAGGGATTACTAGTGACCCAGTTCTGTGGAGCCCCGAACCCTGGAAGAGCCTTTTGAGAGGATTTTTCCTGGCCCCCCCTCGATTCACGTGGGACCGAGCTGAGCGCGGTGCCTGGAGGCAGCCTGGCCCCCTGGTGATTGTGACTGTGCATCTGGAGACCCTGCCGCCGACGCTGCAGCTAGAGGGAGGGAGAGAGGAGTGGCGGTGTAAGCTGCGGCAGATGAGAGACGAGCGGACGCGGTGAGTGAAGCGCTCCCCCGCCGGCTGCCATTAGCAGGAGGCCCGCGCTCCCTAGGGACTCTGCGCCCCCCGACGCCTGCCCGCATATCACCGCAGGTCGTGCACGCCTGCCGCGGCTTGTAGCTGCCGGTGGTGAGAGGGAGCGGGCCAATGCTTGGTGGAGGGGGGGTGAAGAGGAGCATACGCTACACCCTGTACAGCAGAACTGTTGCAGCAGCCCCCACCAGCAAAGCAGAGTCGGAGGTGCGGTAGGAGAGTGCTGGAGAGTGTGGTTGGGAGGCTAAAGAACTTTAATTGTGGAGAGCTATGGCAAAATAAACAGCATTATCCTGCCGGAGCACCCTGCTGTGGTGCCTGTAGAGGGACTTAGTAAAAACAGTTCCTCGCAGGGTCTGGCTTCCCTCATGGTTTGAGGACCCACACACCAACAAGCTCTATACACAGCAAATAGAGAGACTATTGCACCAGGGCCACTTCCCAAGCAGCCCAGATCCCAGGGACACAAATTCCTATCCCTTGCTTTAACAACAGCACCATCTACTGTATCAAAGCAGAATTACACTGTGTACCCTCATTCCTAGCCTGGCTAAAACTAACGCCTCCTTTGGACCCCAAGTTACCCATATTCTAACCAAACTTACTACAGTCCCCCCCGACATGTGAAACATTCAATAGCACAGGGAAGGTTGGAGAGGCCCGGGACAAAGGACATATCCTTCAGACCTAGACAAAATGGTTAAATCCACCAACAAAGCATCCAAGACGCCAGCAAAATCAGGGGGTCACACCACCCAAGCAGACCTGGATAAATATATCCGTAAACAATCAGCCATGTCGACAACAGCTAAATCTGCACGTCAAAAGCTTAATAACGACCAATCTGACTCAGAGCCAGACTGTGTGGAGAACGACGAAGAGTCCTCCAAATCCACGCACATCACAAGATCCTACGGATTATAAATGCTGCGTTAAATGAAGCATTAGAACCTATCCGCAGAGATATCGCGGAAATTAAACAGGATCTCTCACAGATGGGCCACAGGGTGGAGACGCTGGAGACAGCCCATACCCAATTGGTCCGGCACTCTAACACCATATTACACAGTCTCCAACAACATGAAGAACACCTTAACCACATTTTCGTGACGTTGGAAGACCACAAGAATAGAGAAAGGAGAAACAACTTACGGCTGAAGGGGATACCGGAAACGGTTGGACAGAGGACCCAACAGATATGGAATTGATGAGAGTCCACAGAGCCCTGCGGCCAAAACCTCCAGCGTCGGAACCACCTAGAGACGTGATCTGCAGATTCCTGGACTACAGAACCAAAAATCTCTTACTCCGCAGGGCCAGAGAAACAGCAGACATATCCTGCAATGGCTCAACAGTACAAATTTATCAAGATTTGTCAGCAATCACTCTTAGGAAAAGAAGGCTCCTAAAACCCTTCACCACGATTCTTCACCAGAGACACTTTCCCTACCGCAGGTTATTCCCTTTTGGAATTTTTATTTCAGCCAAAGACAAAAGATTCCAAGCAAGAATGTCGGCTGACATAAAGAAGGTTTACTCTGATCTAAACATTGTACACGACCAATACCCTGATCTGGAAGCGGTCACATCGGCTAGTTTACTGGCACCTATTCCTCATCCTCCCCAATGGCAAACAGTCCTAACACCCAGATCACAACGGAATAAGAGAAGGACAACCAAGCAGGTGGTGCCTCCAGACGATGACACCTTGCCCGGATGATCGGACGAGGAGCCCCATCAAGAACAACATAACCTGCCCGTGACCATTTATAAAGGAGAAGAGAGCCTCATCTGAGTTAATCTGTTTTTTATCTCTCTCCCCCAGATAATTAACAAACACTTTGTTTAGAATGATATTGTTATGGATATAAGTGGCTCTTCAGGATATACACCTAACATAAAAACTGTCTTAAACCCCGTTTCAACTAAGCTATATAGAGAAGTATATACCATTTCAGTAACTATACCACTTAAAGTAGACGGCTTTAGTCTCAAGAACCTCTTGAAGCTTTACTTAGTTTGCTCCCGGGGTCCCCGACCGCCCCCCATCGATGTCTCGGTAGACTTTCATATACCCGAGGATCGATGATCTTGTCTATAATGCAATCAAAGTTGCTACCATAGTATTCAATGTTGTTAATATATGTGTTATGTTTACCCACTATATATTCCTTTTCTATCCCACTTCTCAGACCCTCTTCCACTATTATTCCTACTACCTGACTCCAGCTTTGCTCCGACCCGATGCAACGAGGATAATCCACAGCCGAAAGAGTTACCTGACTATTAAACATCATGATTCAAACTGTAAGTTGTTCCACATTGTCTCCAATAATGTCCACGGCTTCAACTCGCCCATACCTCGCTCACAGACACTGCAACATTTTAAAAGATCTAAATATGATATCCTATTCTTGCAGGAGACGCATTTTCGGAGGAAGAAATCACCCTCCTTTGAGAAATACTTCTATGATAAGTGGTACCATACTTATACCCCTTTAAAGGGAGCCAGAGGAGTAGCGATTGCCCTGGCCAAAGATATCCCTTTTTTGTTGCAAGAAAGTTTGTTTGACTTAGAGGGCAGGTATATATTTGTTAAGGGCTTGATCGGAGGCAATGTGGTAACCCTAGGAAACCTATATGCACCTAATACCCGACACCTGAAGTGGTTCAAGAAAGTCATAAACAAATTAAACTTATTTAAAGAAGGCACAGTATTATTAGGAGGCGACTTAAATGTTGCCCTTGAGCCCACTTTAGACACATCGTCCGGGAAGAGCAATATCTCAAAACTAGACCTATTGAATATACAGACTCTACTACAGACTGCGGAACTGATAGATGTGTGGAGGTATCTACACCCAAGTGATAAGACATACACGTATTATTCTCACCCCCATAAAACTTACCATAGACTTGATTACATCCTAATTTCACGATACATATTACCAAAGATGTCAAATCTAGCTATTCTTCCAGCACTTTACTCAGATCATGCTATGATAACTCTAACTCTTGAACTACAGAAACCTCTCTCCAACTTTAGAAACTGGAGATTGAATGAAACATTATTGCATTCATCTGAAACGAGAGCTAAAATTCAGACAGCAATATCTGATTACTTCTCTTTTAATGTTACACCTGAAACAGACCCGACAACGGTCTGGGAGGCACATAAAGCTACAATACGTGGCCAATTAATCTCAATAGCTTCCCACCTCAACAAAAAAAGACGGAATGAATTAAAGACGATTTACAAAGGTATCGCTAAATTGGAACTCGAACACCAGCGGACACATTCACCCGATAAACTCGTTCAACTAACTAACCTTAGACAACAACTGAAAGATATACTAAATAGACAAGCTGCCAAATATTTTCCAACTGGAAAAATCGCTTGATGGTTAATGAGGATAAAGCTTCAAATTGATGATGTCGCTGATCAAAAAACGCCAGACACGTACATTCATTCATAAGATAAAGTTGAGAGACGGTCAGTCGACACAAAACTTCGATTTAATAACCACAACCTTTTTATCATTTTATAAGGAATTATACCAATTGAATCTTAATGAACCGGAAGCAATAAAAATTCAAAGATCAGCAGATATTGACTCCTACCTCACCTCCTTGTCCTTAACCACAACTAAATGAAACTCAACAAACCCAGTTAATTAAACCTTTCGATCTGTCTGAAGTCCAGTCCATCCTGTCGAGAAACCCTAATGGTAGATCACCCGGACCAGACGGTTTTACCTCAGCATATTACAAAACTTTTATGCAGAGTCTGAGTCCACACTTACTTAACATGTGCAATGCAGTGCTCTCTGGCAGCTCCCTCCCCCCTCAGTCTTTAGAGGCACACATCTCACTAATCCATAAAGAGAGCAAGAACCCGACACTCTGTGGGAGCTATAGGTCCATCTCCTTACTGAACGTTGATTTAAAAATTTACTCAAGCTTGTTAGCCAAACATTTAGCGAAGGTGGTCCCTCATTTAGTTTCCCTGGAAGAGACATGCTTTGTACAGGGGAGTGAGGGGAAAGAAAACGCCAGTACAGTGCTGCATCTACTGCAGCACGCCAGAATAAACAAGACCCCGCTGGTCCTATTAGGTACGGATGCCGAGAAAGCGTTCGACAGGGTGGACTGGACATTTTTGCGACATTCACTTATAGCTTTTAATTTTCCCCTGACACTAATAGAGGCTATCTTTACAATGTACGATCTACCCTCGGCAAGACTGCGTATTAATGATTTGCTATCAGATCCCTTCCTGATACTAAATGGCACGAGGCAGGGTTGCCCTTTATCTCCGCTGCTTTTTGTGCTCACAATGGAACCACTCTTACGAAGTATTCAGTTGAGCACAGAGATAGAAGGGGTGGTGTCACAAACATTTCATCACAAGTCTGCGGCATTTGCTGACGACTTGTTGGTTTTTCTTTCTAACCCTGATAGGGGCATCCCTGCCTTCCTACGTATTCTGGAACGATGTGGATATCTCTCCGGTTATAAAATCAACCCGTCTAAGTCTGAGGCCTTAGGTGTCAATATTCCCAAAACCAAAATCGATAAATTTAAATCCGAGCACCCATTTACTTGGCCCCCGAAGTTTATCACTTATCTGGGAGTGAAGATAGGACGAACAGCTAAAGACCTTTTAGATCTGAATGTATTACCCTTACTAAATAGAGCGATAGCAGAAGTGAAAACTTGGCGAGCGCCCTATTTGTCTTGGTTGGGGAGGAAAAATTTGCTGAACAGTTTAATCTTACCCAAATTCCTCTATATATTCCAAATGCTCCCAATTAGAATCCCCATATGGATACTTACTAAAATCCGCACCTTTTTCTTTAACTTTATCTGGAGCAATAAACGAGCGCGAATCAACACATCCACTCTTTCCCTCCCAAGACATAAAGGAGGCATGGGAGCTCCAGATGTCTTTAAATACTATGAAGCCACCATGCTCTCCAGAGTAGTGAATTGGATCAGAGACCCACCTAACAAACTGTGGTTGCGGATTGAAAATTAACTATCTCGACTCACTTTGAGAACTATGGCCTTACTGCCGGATCTAGTGGATAGGTCCCGTACTCCACGAAACAAATTGATACAAGCAGTACTATATACATGGAAGAAAGTCTATCATAAAATGACTCCCTCATTATCACCTATTCTCACGGTGCAAGACATTATTGGATATGTACTTCCCCCACCCAGGACACAGCTAGGCAATACCACAGATTCTTAGACATCACGACCTACATCAATAGATAAATTAATTTTGGATGGAGCCTTACTAACCCTTACTGAAATTAAGTCTAAAGACCCTCTAATGAATATCTCATTTATGCAATACAATAGCCTGAAAAGCTATCTCACCAAACATATGCGGACCTCGGACCTATCTAGATCCCTCACTTACTTTATAAAAATGTGTACACAAACCCATCCACCCACACAAACCTTATCTAAATTATACCAGCTTTTGATACAGGAAACTGCTCACGTTAAGCGAGTCTACCTGGGCCAATGGGGAAAAGATTTAGCTATTTCATTCACAGAGCCGCAGATAGCTCAGATCTATAAGAGATCACACGGCCCTTCACCATGTGTGAAGTTACAAGAAGACTCGCTTAAGGTGATCACCCAATGGTCTCGTATGCCACTTCAAATACACAACTGGAACCCCTCGGTATCGGACGCATGCTGGAGGTGCAACAAGGAAAAGGGCACATATCTACACCTTTGGTGGAGTTGCCCCGTGATTCAAAAATACTGGGGATTGGTATCAAAGGTGATCTATGAGGTATTGGAGAGAGACGTAGATCTGACACCGCAAAGAGTTTTGCTAAACCTGCAACTATGGCCCGGGCATCCCACGGCCACTAGATTGGCCAACAATATCTTGGCGGCCGCCAAGGCCCTGATACCACTACACTGGAATACCTCACTTATCCCTTCCAAGACCCGACTCTTAAGAGAAATCGACCTGGTATATAGAACAGCTGAATTGGCGGCCCTTTCCTATGGATCGTTCCCTCTCTTCGAGAAGACATGAACCCCCTGGCTATGGTACAGATCTACACCATCCTTTGCCAAAATGCTCACTCTTTCACAATGATAAATAAATACCTAAATTAATGCTATACACACCCAGCTTTGGATCTAGATCCCTCAAAATATGCCCTTGTATTAGCACCCCACTTAACTCGGAGCAATAGAAATCATTCAGACTTCCCCTCTTATATCCACTTCTTTAACCCCTCTTTGTCCCTTCTGACTTCCCCCCTTAATTTCCTCTAATGTAATATATCTGGATACAGTATTTACCGTTCTGGACCAGGAAAACTTCTACTTTTGATAAGACAAGTATTATTATTTGTGGAACTATGATCCAGATCTTCTATTTTCTATCTGCTTTATATACATTACTGTATTTTGTATTGGTTTTCTAACTATTATGTATTTTCGCATCTTATTGTATGTAAATGTCATCTGTTTGTATGTTAATATTTTCTTTCAATAAAAAGAACATTAAAAGGAACTAGACAGACACAGTATGATGGCCAACAGCACAACTCATAGAATACATGACTGTCAGAGTTCTGGGAGAGGCTGCTCAGTAAAGTAGCTGAGCAATCACTGGAGAGTTGACCACTTGAGGAAGACGCTTGGAGAGCGTAGAAACGCGTTGTGGCCTAAAGGACCCTGCCCTTGTATTGTACAAATAAAGCCGAGAGGTAACTATTCATAATAGCCTTGGTGCCGGTTGATTCCCCAGCGCTCACACAAATACCTATTACTCTTTTGAAATACATTCGTTCCTCCGCTATGCGGAGTGAGGTAAGGAGCAGCTCCGGGCAATAGGACCCTGGATGACGTCCTGAACACGCCCCACGGACCCACCACGTGACGACTCACATGTGAGGTGCTGGGATTAAGGACGCAGCAAAATCTTCATCATCCACAGCCGCTTATTAGCCGAGGACACAGGGAGATAAACATCAATGCACTAATTCTTGTTGTGCAGACAGCACAACAAGCACAGGTGAGGTTCCCATTCAAATAACCTGCTCCCGATGATAATTACAGAGTGGCGCAACAATATTACCTTCTTAGTCTCAAGTACAAAGAATTAAAAAAAGACTTGAAGAGACTGGAGAAGTTTTTGACAAGCCCAGGTCCAGCAGACCCTGCAAGACAACTGCTCAGGAGGAACATTTGTTGGTTAGAAAATCCAAAGCAAGCCCCTGTTTCACTGCAACAGAGCTCCAACAGGCCTGGTCACCTAAAGTCCCTGGGTCAACTAAAGCAGTTTGTAGGATTCTGTCTCGAAATGGCCTCCATGGTCGAATCAGTGCCCAGAAGCCAGCACTAAACAAAAAGCAAATAAAAGCCGTGTGGCATTTGCAAAGTCCCATAGCCTGCTAAACACTGGAAAAGTAGCAGAAGGTGGATTTCTCTGATGAATCTTCAGTAGAATTACACCACAGCCGCCGCAAATACTGCAGACCTACGGGAGCCTATATGGATCCAAAATACACCCAGAAAACAGTTAAATTTGGTGGTAGAAAGAAAATGGCCTGGGGTTACATTCAGTAGCGGGGTGTGCAAAACAACAATAGCCTAAAATATCAAGAATTATTAGCTACCTCTTACATTCCAAATCATAAAAGGGGTCAAATTCTGCAGCAGGATGGTGCTCCATCTCATACATCCATCTCTACAACAAAGTTCCTCCAGGCAAGAAAGATCAAGGTGCTCAAGGACTGGCCAGCCCAGTCACCAGACATGAACATCATTGAGCATGTTTGGGGTAGGATGAAAGAGGAAGCTTGGAAGACAAAATCAAAGAATCTAGATGAACTCTGGGAGGCATGTAAAACTGTGTTCTTTGCTATTCCTGATGACTTCATTAATACATTTTATGAATCATTGTTGAACCTCATGGGTGCAGTCCTTCAAGCTCATGGAAGTCACACAAAATATTAACTATGACTCTAATAGCACCACAACCTCATTCACCAATGTTATGCAACATATATTTATATTTTAAGTTACTTATTTGTTTGAATATCACATTAACAGCGCTGTAGACGACAAAATCTTTGTCTTGCCAAAATCTGACCATTCTGTGTTCATTAAATGATCAATGTTTCAGCACTGGTGCCAATTTATTTTCTTAACCTAAACTACATTTCGGAGGGTTTCAGCTTTCAGAAGAGTAATTTATAAAACCAATGGATGAATTTAACGTCAGGTTATAAGCTTTTATTTACATAACATGGATAAGCGACATAACTTCTGTCAGGGAGTGTACTGATGACATTGGTTACAGAAGAATTTCTCAACTACTGTATGTTCCATCGTGACATCACCACAGGTCCTTGTACACCTTGTGATTAAAGAACTGAATGACTGATGTAACTGATATCAGCTGAAGTATCCACTTCAATGACTGTTTGTGCAGGTACCTAATGCAAACATCTAAGCATCTAAAGTGCTGTTTTATGATAAATACCGGTACATGGATTTTTTTTTAAAAACAAGGTTAGTGATGCACAATGTATGATCTAAATAATATTGGGGTGCTTTAAAAACAAGAAAGTACATGACAGGTTTCCATTAATATATTTAGACTATAGGAGATATGTTGACGCTTTATAAATACAATTATTATTAATAATTATTATTAGAAATGGCAATTATGGTTTAGTATGGAAAAATGTGAGGCCACACACTTGGGCTGAGGAAATAAAATGAACATTTATGTTCTAAATTGTATTACACTGGGAAATATTGTCACAAAAAAAGGCTTGGGAATATGGGTGGACTGCAAACTCAACTTTAGTGGCCAGTGCCAGGCATCTCTTGCCAAGGCAAATAAATCAGGGGTATCACTAAAACAGTTGCAGGAGTTGCAATCACACCTGGGCCCTGGAGTCCAGGGTGTCCCGAAAGTAGCTTTGGTCTATAGAAGAAGACTATTGCTATTACATATTTGCAATAATTAGGGACCGTATTGCAGCTTTACCATTGGGGCCCATAAGTTTCAAGTTACCCCACTGGAGATGCTCATGACAAGAACCTACTTTTGACTCGCTAGAAGTCATTAAAATACTGTGTACAGCTTTGGGTTCCAGTATGTAGGGAGAGCATTTTCAGGAGAACCTAGCAATTCCTGTGCACCAGGCAACAGGTCTTCCCCTAAGCTGTTAAACCTTTAGTTTAGCTACACCTCTGCCTGCTGTTACTCCTTATACTGCTCATACCTAGCACAAACCTCTTGATTTCCTCTGGCAACACTACCTGCTGCTCCTCTATACTGCTGTTCCTGTGTACTTGTATTAACCTTTTGTTTCCCCCAGACTTTGCTACCTCCTGCTCCTCTATGATGCTGTTCCTGTGTACTGAACTTTGGCTTCCCACAGAAATCACTACCTACAGCCACTCTATACTGCTGTTCCTGTGTACAGACATCTGACTTCCACCGACAATGCTACCTGCTGCTCTTCTATGGTGCTGTTACTGTGTACTGATCTCTGGTTTCCCATTGACTACACTGTTTGCCTCTGCTGCCTTTAGTGGTTGCAATAATAAAACTACAATCCAGATTTGGATCCTTACAGACATAGCTAAACTTGAGCAGGTACCAGACAAGAACCAAACTTAATAAAGGAATGGGTGAACAAGGGTCAAGGAGACAGGTTGTCAAGCTTGGTATTATTAAAGTTGGAAAAATAAAGGTGAGCTTAGTACAATGGACAAATATATGTATGGACAGTACAGATATAATTTAAATGAACATTCTACACCTATAATCAATAAAAGTGCATATTATATATATATATATATATATATATATATATATATATATATATATATACACACACAGTTGTGGGCAAAAGTGTTAAAGTGTTGGCACCATTGAAATTGTTCCAGAAAAAAAAATATTTCTCCCAGAAAGTTATTGCAACTTCATGTGTTTTGTTATCCATATGTTTATTTCCTTTGTCCATATTGTAAAAACACAAAAGGTAAACATAAAAAATACAAATTGGACATAATGTTACAAAAAAAACAATTAATAATCCGGACAAAATTGATGGCATGTTTCCAAAATTGTGGGTAATTGTGTTTTAAGCTTGTGATGCTTCTTCAAACTTACCGCTGGCAAGTAACAGATGTGACAATATAAAAATCACACTTGAAACCAATTAAAAGGGGGAAGTTGATTATCTTTGCAGTGCACTGTGTCCTTTCTGTGTGGTACCTTAACCATGGAGTACAGAAATAGTCAAAGAGAACTGTCTGAGGACTTGAGAACAAAAATATTGAAAATATCAACAATCTCAGGGTTAAAGTCTATCTCCATAGATGTTTCTTTGTTAATTGTGCTCATCATTATCAAGAAGTTTACGTGGCCCTGAAGGTAATCTCCCTGGACGATAATGGAGAATAATTGATGAAAAGTTGGAATGCAGGATAGCCCGGATGATGGATAATCAGTCCCAATCAAGTTCTAAAGAAATTCAAGCTGTGCTACAGGCTCAGGGTGCATCATTGTCAGCACATACTTAAATTGGCTGGCAATAGAAAATACAAAGAAGCTCACACCAATTTTTTAGTTATTTATTTAAATAACTAAAAAAATTGTTTTCCCCTGTATTTTTCATTGATAAAAAGGTAACACCAGGCAACAGGGATTGGCAGTCAGTAGCTGCCTGGTTCACCCGCGCTGGCTACGAAAAAAAAATGAAGCCCTACACATTTTTTACAAGGAAATTAAACACTTTATTGTAAAGAAACACAGAAACAGGTTTCTAACTAAAAATAAATGTAGTCGCCTTCAGCACCACAGAGCCCACCCCATCATCATGTCACTGACCTCCTACCCACATCAAGTATTTATATATATATATATATATTATATAAAATTCATTATTATAGTGTCATTTATGGTGCTTTACATGTGAAAAGGGGAATAGATAGACAGGTACAATAAACATGAGAAATACAAGGTACACGCAAGTACAGAAGGAGACGAGACCCTGCCCGCAAGGGCTCACGGTCTACAAGGGATTGGTGAAGATAAACAAGGAGAGGGTAGAGCTGGTTTTGCAGCAGTTTAGTAGACTGAGGATCTTTGCAGGTTGTAGATTTGTCGCAAGAGGTGGGTCTTAAGGATCCTTTTGAAAGTTTCCACGGTGGACGAGAGTCTGATGTGTTGGAGTAGAGAGTTTCAGAGTATGGGGAAGAATGCTACCGTGTTTCCCCGAAAATAGGGCGCCCCCCCGAAAAAAGGAAGTGGCAGGCAGGCAAAAAAAAAAATCATACTCACCTACTCAGCTGCCTCTGCCGCCGCCATTGTTCCTCCGAATCTTGCCGCCGCCACTGCCGCTGCTTGATGTCACCTGATGTGTGTACATAGCCGGGCGCCACAGATCTATGATGGTAAGCCATTAGCCAATCAGGTGGTTGCTGGCATCTGATTGGCCGCGGCATTACCGTACATCTCCTGTACAGAGGTCATCTGCGCCGCTTAGCGTAGATGTACGGTAATGCTGCGGCCAATCAGACCCCAGCAGCCGCCTGATTGGCTGATGGCTTACCATCGTACATCTACGTCGCCCGGCTATGTACACACCGGGGGACATCAAGTGGGGGCGGCGGTGGTGGCGGTAAGCTCCAGCAGGCTCCAGTGATGTGTCTGACTGTGTGTGTGTGGCTCTGTGTGTGTGTGGCTGTGTGTGTGTTTGATTGTGTGTGTGTGGCTGTGTGTGTGTGTTTGACTGTGTGTGTGTGTGTGGCTAGAGGGATGTTGGAGGATGATGGGGGGCTACAGAAGGACAGTGGCGGATGATGGGGTCTACATAGGGATAGTGGAGGATGATGGGGGCTACAGAGGGATAGTGGAGGATGAGGGGGCTACAGAGGGATAGTGGAGGATGAGGGGGCTACAGAGGGATAGGGGAGGATGATGGGAGCTACAGAGGGATAGTTGAGGATGATGGGGGCTACAGAGGGATAGTGGATGCTGCTTAATATAAGGCGACCTTCCCCCCCCGAAAATAAGACATGGTGCAACTTTTGGACAAAAAATGAATATAAGACGGTGTCTTATTTTTGGGGAAACACAGTGAGAAGGTGCAAAGCAGTACTCGAAGCATAAGGTGGCTACTTTGAAGAGTCTAGAATATAAGACATATTCTCAGTTGTTTCACACTTTTTTGTTAGGCATATAATTCCACATGTGTTAATCCATAGTTTTGATGCCTTAAGTGTGAATCTACAATTTTCATAGTCATGAAAATAAAGAAAACACTTTGAATAAGAAGGTGTGTCCAAACTTTTAGTCTGTACTGTATATATATATATATATATATATGAAAAAAACGGAACAGCACCAGATATTACCAGACTTGTGCAGCGCTTTTTCAACACCGGTCAAGTGTCCATGTAAACAATCCAAAAAAGGAAAAAGCAGCACCAAATAGATATCAAGTGAACCTTTATTGCCAATGGCGTGGCGACGTTTCGGACCGGAGGTGCTGCTTTTTCCTTTTTAGGAATATATATATATATATATATATATATATATATATATATATATATATATATATATATATATAAAAAAAAAAAAAAAAAAAAAAAAAAATTCATATTATATATATATATAGCTATATCTATTATATAAAGCCCGAAGCCACTTCCGGCCAAACCCAAAGCCACTTCCGTAGTGTTGTGGTCGGATATTCGGCCAGCTCCACCTGCACAGGGTGGACCAAGATGGCCACCCTATGTGGGAGGATCGCGGCGAGACAGCCGGGAGACAACCGGCGTTAGCCGGTCGCCTCCTGGGTGGCGAGTCGTTGCAGCCGCGGTAACTCCCGCACGTAGGTCCATTGCGAGTCTCCCGCCCCGGCGATGACCGACGAGAGCCGAGCGCCGTGGCCGAAAATAGAACCAATGGCCCGGCCATGCACAGCTCTAAAGACCGGTGTGTATCTCAATGGGAAGTGAGGCGCTATTCTCATTGGTCGCTGTGTGCTGGCGCCGACCGATGACAATAGCGCTTAACTTACAGCGGTAAATTTGAAACTCAAAGTCCTCCATTATATCTCAATGGGAAGTGAGGCGCTATTCTCATTGGTCGGCGCTAGCACACAGCGACCAATGAGCATAGCGCCTCACTTACACGGTAAATTTGAAACTCAGAGTCCTCCATTATATCTCAATGGGAGATGAGGCGCTATGCTCATTGGTCGCTGTCTACTGGCGCCGACCAATGAGAATAGCACCTCACTTACAGCGGTAAATTTGAAACTCAAAGTCCTCCATCTATCTCAATGGGAAGTTAGGCGCTATTCTCATTGGTCGCTGTGTGCTGCCGCCAACCAATAAGAATAGCGCCTCACTTACAGCGCTCAATTTGAAACTCAAAGTCCTCCATGTTTCTCAATGGGAAGTGAGGCGCTATGCTCATTGGTCGGCGCCAGCACACAGCGACCAATGAGCATAGCGCCTCACTTACAGCGGTAAATTTGAAACTCAAAGTCCTCCATTATATCTCAATGGGAAGTGAGGCGCTATTCTCATTGGTCGTTGTGTGCTGGCGCCGACCAATGAGAATAGCGCCTCACTTCCCATTGACATATAATGGAGGACTTTCGAGTTTCAAATTTACCGCTGTAAGTGAGGCGCTATTCTCATTGGTCGGCGCCAGCACACAGCGACATATGAGAATAGAGCCTCACTTCCCATTGATATATAATGGAGGACTTTGAGTTTCAAATTTACCGCTGTAAGTGAAGCGCTATTCTCATTGGTCGGCGCCAGCACACAGCGACCAATGAGAATAGCGCCTCACTTCCCATTGAGATATAATGGAGGACTTTGAGTTTCACATTTACCGCTGTAAGTGAGGCGCTATTCTCATTGGTCGGCGCCAGCACACAGCGACCAATAAGAATAGCGCCTCACTTCCCATTGAGATATAATAGAGGACTTTGAGTTTCAAATTTACCGCTGTAAGTGAGGCGTTATTCTCATTGTTCGGCGCCAGCACACAGCGACCAATGAGAATTGCGCCTCACTTCCCATTGAGATATAATGGAGGACTTTGAGTTTCAAATTTACTCAAAGTCAAACTCAAAGTCCTCCATGTATCTCAATAGGAAGTGAGGCGCTATTCTCATTGTTTGCTGTGTGCTAGCGCCGACCAATGACAATAGCGCCTCACTTCCCATTGAGATATAATGGAGGACTTTGAGTTTCAAATTTACTCAAAGTCAAACTCAAAGTCCTCCATGTATCTCAATAGGAAGTGAGGCGCTATTCTCATTGTTTGCTGTGTGCTAGCGCCGACCAATGACAATAGCGCCTCACTTACAGCGGTAAATTTGAAACTCATAGTCCTCCATCTATCTCAATGGGAAGTTAGGCGCTATTCTCATTGGTCGCTGTGTGCTGCCGCCGACCAATAAGAATAGCGCCTTACTTACAGCGCTCAATTTGAAACTCAAAGTCCTCCATGTTTCTCAATGGGAAGTGAGGCGCTATGCTCATTGGTCGGCGCCAGCACACAGCGACCAATGAGCATAGCGCCTCACTTACAGCGGTAAATTTGAAACTCAAAGTCCTCTATTATATCTCAATGGGAAGTGAGGCGCTATGCTCATTGGTCGCTGTCTGCTGGCGCCGACCAATGAGAATAGCGCCTCACTTACAGCGGTAAATTTGAAACTCAATGTCCTCCATCTATCTCAATGGGAAGTGAGGCGCTATTCTCATTGGTCGCTGTGTGCTGGCGCCGACCAATGAGAATAGCGCCTCACTTACAGCGATAAATTTGAAACTCAAAGTCCTCCATCTATCTCAATGGGAAGTGAGGCGCTATTCTCATTGGTCGCTTTGTGCTGGCGCCGACTAATGAGAATAGCGCCCCACTTCCCATTGACATATAATGGAGGACTTTGAGTTTCAAAATTACCACTGTAAGTGAGACGCTATTCTCATTGGTCGGCGCCAGCACACAGCGACCAATGAGAATAGCGCCTCACTTCCCATTGTATATAATGGAGGACTTTGAGTTTCAAATTTACCGCTGTAAGTGAGGCGCTATTCTCATTGGTCGGCGCCAGTACACAGCGACCAATGAGAATAGCGCCTCACTTCCCATTGAGATATAATGGAGGACTTTGAGTTTCACATTTACCGCTGTAAGTGAGGCGCTATTCTCATTGGTCGGCGCCAGCACACAGCGACCAATAAGAATACCGCCTCACTTCCCATTGAGATATAATGGAGGACTTTGAGTTTCAAATTTACCGCTGTAAGTGAGGCGCTATTCTCAATGGTCGGCGCCAGCACACAGCGACCAATGAGAACAGCGCCTCACTTCCCATTGAGATATAATGGAGGTCTTTGAGTTTCAAATTTACCGCTGTAAGTGAGGCGCTATTCTCATTGGTCGGCGCCACCACACAGCGACCAATGAAAATAGCGCCTCACTTCCCATTGAGATATAATGGAGGACTTTGAGTTTCAATTTTACCGCTCTAAGTGAGGCGCTATTGTCTTTGCTCGGCGCCAGCACACAGCGACCAATGAGAATAGTGCCTCACTTCCCATTGAGATATAATGGAGGACTTTGAGTTTCAAATTTACTCAAAGTCAAACTCAAAGTCCTCCATGTATCTCAATAGGAAGTGAGGCGCTATTCTCATTGGTCGCTGTGTGCTGGCCCCGACCAATGAGAATAGCGTCTCACTTACAGCGGTAAATTTGAAACTCAAAGTCCTCCATGTATCTCAATGGGAAGTGAGGCGCTATGCTCATTGGTCGGCGCCAGCACACAGCGACCAATGAGCATATCACCTCACTTACATCGATAAATTTGAAACTTAAAGTCCTCCATTATATCTCAGTGAGAAGTGAGGCGCTATTCTCATTGGTCGCTGTGTGCTGGCGCCGACCAATGAGCATGGCGCCTCACTTCCCATTGAGATATAATGGAGGACTTTGAGTTTCAAATTTACCGCTGTAAGTGAGGCGCTATTCTCATTGGTCAGCGCCAGCACACAGCGACCAATGAGAATAGCGCCTCACTTCCCATTGAGATATAATGGAAGACTTTGGGTTTCAAATTTAACGCTGTAAGTGAGGCGCTATTCTCATTGGTCGGCGCCAGCACACAGCGACCAATGAGAATAGCGCCTCACTTCCCTTTGAGATATAATGGAGGACTTTGAGTTTCACATTTACCGCTGTAAGTGGGGCGCTATTCTCATTGGTCAACGCCAGCACACAGCGACCAATGAGAATAGCGCCTCACTTCCCTTTGAGACATAATGGAGGACTTTTAGTTTCAAATTTACCGCTGTTAGTGAGGCGCTATTCTCATTGGTTGGCGCCAGCACACAGCGACCAATGAGAATAGCGCCTCACTTCCCATTGAGATATAATGGAGGACTTTGAGTTTCAAATTTACTGCTGTAAGTGAGGCGCTATTCTCATTGATCGCTGTGTGCTGGCGCCGACCAATGAGAATAGCACCTCACTTACAGCGGTAAATGTGAAACTCAAAGTCCTCCATTATATCTCAATGGGAAGTGAGGCGCTATTCTAATTGGTCGATGGGTGCTGGCACCGATCAATGAGAATAGCGCCTAACCTACAGCAGTAAATTTGAAACTCAAAGTCCTCCACTATATCTCAATGGGAAGTGAGGCGCTATTCTCATTGGTCGCTGTGTGCTGGCGCCGACCAATGAGAATAGCGCCTCACTTCCCATTGAGATACATGGAGGACTTTGAGTTTCAAATTTACTCAAAGTCAAACTCAAAGTCCTTCATGTATCTCAATAGGAAGTGAGGCGCAATTCTCATTGGTCACTGTGTGCTGCCGCCGACCAATAAGAATAGCGCCTCCCTTACAGCGCTCAATTTGAAACTGAAAGTCCTCCATGTATCTCAATGGGAAGTGAGGCGCTATGCTCATTGGTCGGCGCCAGCACACAGCGACCAAAGAGCATAGCGCCTCACTTACAGCGGTAAATTTGAAACTCAAAGTCCTCCATTATATCTCAATGGGAAGTGAGGCGCTTTTCTCATTGGTCGCTGTGTGCTGGCGCCGACCAATGAGCATAGCGCCTCAATTCCCATTGAGATATAATGGAGGACTTTGAGTTTCAAATTTACCGCTGTAAGTGAGGCGCTATTCTCATTGGTCGGCGCCAGCACACAGCGACCAATGAGAATAGCGCCTCACTTCCAATTGAGATATAATGGAGGACTTTGAGTTTCAAATTTACCGCTGTAAGTGAGGCGCTATTCTCATTGGTCGGCGCCAGCACACAGCGACCAATGAGAATAGCGCCTCACTTCCCATTGAGATATAATGTAGGACTTTGAGTTTCACATTTACCGCTGTAAGTGAGGTGCTATTCTCATTGGTCGGCGCCAGCACACAGCAACCAATGAGAATAGCGCCTCACTTCCCATTAGGATATAATGGAAGACTTTGGGTTTCAAATTTCCCGCTGTAAGTGAGGCGCTATTCTCATTGGTCGGCACCAGCACACAGTGACCAATGAGAATAGCGCCTCACTTCCCTTTGAGATATAATGGAGGACTTTGAGTTTCACATTTACCGCTGTAAGTGGGGCGCTATTCTCATTATTCGGCGCCAGCACACAGTGACCAATGAGAATAGCGCCTCACTTCCCTTTGAGACATAATGGAGGACTTTGAGTTTCAAATTTACCGCTGTAAGTGAGGCGCTATTCTCATTGGTCGGCGCCAGCACACAGCGACCAATGAGAATAGCGCCTCACTTCCCATTGAGATATAGTGGAGGACTTTGAGTTTCAAATTTACTGCTGTAAGTTAGGCGCTATTCTCATTGATCGGTGCCAGCACACATCGACCAATTAGAATAGCGCCTCACTTCCCATTGAGATATAATGGAGGACTTTGAGTTTCACATTTACCGCTGTAAGTGAGGTGCTATTCTGATTGGTCGGCGCCAGCACACAGCGACCAATGAGAATAGCGCCTCACTTCCCATTGAGATATAATGGAGGACTTTGAGTTTCAAATTTACCGCTGTAAGTGAGGCGCTATTCTCATTGGTCGGCGCCAGCACACAGCGACCAATGAGAATAGCGCCTCACTTCCCATTGAGATATAATGGGGGACTGAGTTTCAAATTTACTCAAAGTCAAACTCAAAGTCCTTCATGTTTCTCAATGGAAAGTGAGGCGCAATTCTCATTGGTCACTGTGTGCTGCCGCCGACCAATAAGAATAGCGCCTCCCTTACAGCGCTCAATTTGAAACTGAAAGTCCTCCATGTATCTCAATGGGAAGTGAGGCGCTATGCTCATTGGTCGGCACCAGCACACAGCGACCAATGAGCATAGCGCCTCACTTACAGCGGTAAATTTGAAACTCAAAGTCCTCCATTATATCTCAATGGGAAGTGAGGCGCTTTTCTCATTGGTCGCTGTGTGCTGGCGCCGACCAATGAGCATAGCGCCTCAATTCCCATTGAGATATAATGGAGGACTTTGAGTTTCAAATTTACCGCTGTAAGTGAGGCGCTATTCTCATTGGTCGGCGCCAGCACACAGCGACCAATGAGAATAGCGCCTCACTTCCCATTGAGATATAATGGAGGACTTTGAGTTTCACATTTACCGCTGTAAGTGAGGTGCTATTCTGATTGGTCGGCGCCAGCACACAGCGACCAATGAGAATAGCGCCTCACTTCCCATTGAGATATAATGGAGGACTTTGAGTTTCAAATTTACCGCTGTAAGTGAGGCGCTATTCTCATTGGTCGGCGCCAGCACACAGCGACCAATGAGAATAGCGCCTCACTTCCCATTGAGATATAATGGGGGACTGAGTTTCAAATTTACTCAAAGTCAAACTCAAAGTCCTTCATGTTTCTCAATGGAAAGTGAGGCGCAATTCTCATTGGTCACTGTGTGCTGCCGCCGACCAATAAGAATAGCGCCTCCCTTACAGCGCTCAATTTGAAACTGAAAGTCCTCCATGTATCTCAATGGGAAGTGAGGCGCTATGCTCATTGGTCGGCACCAGCACACAGCGACCAATGAGCATAGCGCCTCACTTACAGCGGTAAATTTGAAACTCAAAGTCCTCCATTATATCTCAATGGGAAGTGAGGCGCTTTTCTCATTGGTCGCTGTGTGCTGGCGCCGACCAATGAGCATAGCGCCTCAATTCCCATTGAGATATAATGGAGGACTTTGAGTTTCAAATTTACCGCTGTAAGTGAGGCGCTATTCTCATTGGTCGGCGCCAGCACACAGCGACCAATGAGAATAGCGCCTCACTTCCAATTGAGATATAATGGAGGACTTTGAGTTTCAAATTTACCGCTGTAAGTGAGGCGCTATTCTCATTGGTCGGCGCCAGCACACAGCGACCAATGAGAATAGCGCCTCACTTCCCATTGAGATATAATGGAGGACTTTGAGTTTCACATTTACCGCTGTAAGTGGGGCGCTATTCTCATTGGTCGGCGCCAGCACACAGCGACCAATGAGAATAGCGCCTCACTTCACTTTGAGATATAATGGTGGACTTTGAGTTTCAAATTTACCGCTGTAAGTGAGGCGCTATTCTCATTGGTCGGCGCCAGCACACAGCGACCAATGAGAATAGCACCTCACTTCCCATTGAGATATAATGGAGGACTTTGAGTTTCACATTTACCGCTGTAAGTTTGGCGCTATTCTCATTGGTCGGCGCCAGCACACAGCGACCAATGAGAATAGCGCCTCACTTCCCATTGAGATACATGGAGGACATTGAGTTTCAAATTTACTCAAAGTCAAACTCAAAGTCCTCCATGTATCTCAATGGCCAGTGAGGCGCTTCTCTCATTGTACTCATGACAGTAGCAACATTAACCCCTTACATTCCGTTTTATCTGTAATTTCTATAACAGTGTGTAGTTGTACTGCCACTGCGAAGTTAACCCCTTATATACCATTTCTGCCTTAACTCCATACTTTGTAGTCTCTATTACTACTGCCAGTAGGAACATTAACCCCTTATATTCCATTATTGTTGTTATTTCTATTACACAGTGTATAATTGTAATGACACTGCGAAATTAACCCATTATATACCAGTTAAGCATTAACTGCATATTTGGTAGTGTTTATAACTCCTGCCACTGGTACATTAACCCCTTGAACACCATTTTGGTTATAATTTACAGCGCTGAGTCTGTTGTGGGAGTGCCTGTGGGACATTAACTCCTTCAATAACATTTTTGATATCATTATAAGTTCCTACTCTGTTATAGTCCTGTTAGTCGGACATTAACTCTTTCTACACCTCCACTATATTGCTATCCTAACAGTTCTGCCTACATCGCCTACTTAGTCATATATCTGGTGTTTAAGTCTATTATTTAAAACTCTTAATAAAATTATATACAGATTCTAGACTCCCGATTCTTCAGAATCAAGCTCACAGCTAGTCTATTATATAATTGCGAATCGCAAATCCGCCCCTCTCGGCGCTACTTCCGGCGTGGTCATGTGGATACGCGCGAAGCATTGGCCGCGAAGCGGCCATTGCAAGCTGTTCTAACTCGACTCGCAATGCCCGCGCAGCGCCCATTGCGAGTCAGACTCGCAATGGCCGCGCAGCGCCCATTGCGAGTCTCAGGCACACGGCGAAGCATTGCCCGTGTAGCGGCCATTGCGAGCCGCCGCCCGAGCTGCCTCCATTCCCCGCTACCCACATCTTGCCCCGGGACCATGGAGCAGAGGCGGCCCAGCCGCCTCCGCTCCCCGCTACCCACAGCCCACCGACGACTATCGAGCTGCCCCCTGTGCCTCCCCCCCAGCTCCGATCCACAGCCCAGCACCGCTCCCCAACCCCGCCTCGCCCCCAGCACCGCACACTCCCAACGCCGCACAGACCCCCCCTCACTGCCCGCACACCTCCGCCGCCAGCCCCCATCCATCCACAGCCTAGCACCGCCCCACAGCCCCGCTCCCCCCCAAACCCCCACAATATGTCCGCACAGCCCCCCCAAACCCACAATGTCCGCACAGCCCCCTCCCCCCACAATGTCCACACATTCCCCCCTCCCCACAATGTCCACACAGCCACCCCCACCATGTTCACACAGCCCCCCCCACAATGTCCACAAAGCCCCCCCCACAATGTCCGTACAGCCCCCCCACAATGTCCGCACAGCCGCCCCCCCACAATGTCCGCACAGCCGCCCCCCCACAATGTCCGCACAGCCCCCCCTTACAATGTCCGCACAGCCCCCCACAAGTCCAAACAGCCCCCCCCACAATGTCCAAACAGCCCCCCCACCCACAATGTCCAAACAGCCCCCCCCCACAATGTCCACACAGTCCCCCCACCATGTCCAAACAACCCCCCCCCAATGTCCGCACAGCCCCCCCCCACAATGTCCACACAACCCCCCCCACCATGTCCAAAAAACCCTCCCCCCACAATGTCCAAACAACCCTCCCCCCCACAATGTCTGCACAGCCCCACCCCCACAATGTCCGAACTGTCCCTCCCCCACAATGTCCGCACAGCCCCCCCCCACAGTGTCCACACGGCCCCCCCACAATGTCCACACAGCCCCCCCCCACAATGTCCACACAGTCCCCCCACCATGTCCAAACAACCCCCCCCAATGTCCGCACAGCCCCCCCCCACAATGTCCACACAGCCCCCCACCATGTCCAAACAACCCTCCCCCCCACAATGTCTGCACAGCCCCACCCCCACAATGTCTGAACTGCCCCTCCCCCACAATGTCCGCACAGCCCCCCCACAGATTCCACACAGCTCCCCCCACCATGTCCACACAGCCCCCCCACCATGTCCAAACAGCCCCCCCACAATGTCCAAACAGCCCCCCCCCACAATGTTCAACAGCCCCCCCCCCCACAATGTTCAAACAGCCCCCCCACAATGTCCGCACAGTCCCCCACCCCCACAATGTCCGCACAGTCCCCCACCCCCTCAATGTCTGAACAGCCCCACCCCCACAATGTCCGAACAGCCCCCCCCACAATGTCCAAACATCCCCCCCCCACAATGTCCAAACCAAGCCCCCCCACCACAATGTTCAAACAGCCCCCCCCACAATGTCTGCACAGCCCCCCCCACAATGTTCCCCCCCAACCCCCCCCCCACCCACAATGTCCAAACACGCCCCCCCCCACAATGTCTCACAGCCCCCCCCACAATGTTCCCCCAGCCCCCCCCCACAATGTCCAAACAGCCCCCCCCACAATTTACAAACAGACCCACCCCCACAATGTCCACACAGCCCCACCCCCCCCACAATGTACACACAGCCCCCCCCCACAATGTCCAAACAGCCCCCCCCACAATTTACAAACTGCCCCCCCCCACAATTTCCAAACTGCCCCCGCCCACAATTTCCAAACAGCCCCCCACCACAATTTCCAAACAGCCCCCCCCCCACATTGTCCGCACAGCCCACCCCCACAATGTCCGCACAGCCCACCCCCACAATGTCCGCACAGACCCCCCCCACAATGTCCGCACAGCCCCGACGCCGGCGATCACTTACCTGTCTTCATCACATCTGATTCGTCAGGTCCAGTCTTCCATCCGGCCCAGGCATCCTCTTCATCCGCCATGTTACTCTATGAGCCCTTTCAGCGGACCTCAAGGAGAACTGTGTCTTTAGAAATGACTCAGTTCTCCTTCAGGTCCGCAAAAAGGGCTCATACAGTTACATGCCGGATGATGCTGCACGCTGATTGGTCGCTTCTTCCCATAGAGAAGCATGGCCATGTTTCTCTATGGGAAGAAGCGACCAATCAGCGTGCAGCATCATCCGCCATGTAACTGTATGAGCCGTTTTTGCGGACCTGAAGGAGAACTGAGTCATTTTTAAAGACACAGTTCTCCTTCAGGTCCGCTCAAAGGGCTCATAGAGTTACATGGCGGATGATGCTGGACGCTGATTGGTCGCTTCTTCCCATAGAGAAACATGGCCATGTTTCTCTATCGGAAGAAGTGACCAATCAGCGTGCAGCATCATCCGCCATGTAACTGTATGAGCCGTTTTTGCGGACCTGAAGGAGAACTGAGTCATTTTTAAAGACACAGTTCTCCTTCAGGTCCGCTCAAAGGGCTCATAGAGTTACATGGCGGATGATGCTGGACGCTGATTGGTCGCTTCTTCCCATAGAGAAACATGTCCATGTTTCTCTATGGGAAGAAGCGACCAATCAGCGTCCAGCATCATCCGCCATGTAACTCTATGAGCCCTTTGAGCGGACCTGAAGGAGAACTGTGTCTTTAGAAATGACTCAGTTCTCCTTCAGGTCCGCAAAAACGGCTCATAGAGCTGTTCTAACTCGACTCGCAATGGCCTACGCGGGCATTGCGAGCCGCCGCCCGCGCTGCCTCCGTTCCCTGCTACCCACATCTTGCCCCGGGACCATGGAGCGGAGGCGGCCCAGCCGCCTCCGCTCCTCGCTACCCACAGCCCACCGACGACTATCGAGCTGCCCCCTGTGCCTCCCCCCCAGCTCCGATCCACAGCCCAGCACCGCTCCCCAGCCCCGCCTCGCCCCTCAGCACCGCAAACTTCCAACGCCGCACAGACCCCCCCTCACTGCCCGCACACCTCCGCCGCCAGCCCCCATCCATCCACAGCCTAGCACCGCCCCCCAGCCCCGCTCCCCCCCAAACCCCCACAATATGTCCGCACAGCCCCCCCAAACCCACAATGTCCGCACAGCCCCCCCCATAATGTACACACGGTCCTCCCTCCCCACAATGTCAACACAGCCCCCCCCCCCACAATGTTCACACAGCCCCCCCCACAATGTCCGCACAGCCCCCCCCCACAATGTCCGCACAGCCCCCCCCCACAATGTCCGCACAGCCCCCCCACAATGTCCGCACAGCCCCCCCCCACAATGTCCGCACAGCCCCCCCCCACAATGTCCAAACGGCCCTCCTACCCACAATGTCCAAACAGCCCCCCCACAATGTCCACACAGTCCCCCCACCATGTCCAAACAACCCCCCCAATGTCCGCACAGCCCCCCCCCACAATGTCCACACAGCCCCCCCACCATGTCCAAACAACCCTCCCCCCCACAATGTCCGCACAGCCCCACCCCCACAATGTCCAAACTGTCCCTCCCCCACAATGTCCGCACAGCCCCCCACAGTGTCCACACAGCCCCCCCCACAATGTCCACACAGCCCCCCTCACAATGTCCACACAGTCCCCCCACCATGTCCAAACAACCCCCACCCCCCAATGTCCGCACAGCCCCCCCACAATGTCCACACAGCCCCCCCACCATGTCCAAACAACCCTCCCCCACAATGTCTGCACAGCCCCTCCCCCACAATGTCCGCACAGCCCCCCCCACAGTGTCCACACAGCCCCCCCCACCATGTCCACACAGCCCCCCCCCACAATGTCCACACAGTCCCCCCACCATGTCCAAACAACCCCCACCCCCCAATGTCCGCACAGCCCCCCCCACAATGTCCAACAGCCCCCCCACCATGTCCAAACAACCCTCCCCCCACAATGTCTGCACAGCCCCTCCCCCACAATGTCCGCACAGCCCCCCCCCACAGTGTCCACACAGCCCCCCCCACCATGTCCACACAGCCCCCCCCACCATGTCCACACAGCCCCCCCCACCATGTCCAAACAGCCCCCCCCACCATGTCCAAACAGCCCCCCCCACAATGTTCAACCAGCCCCCCCCCCACAATGTTCAAACAGCCCCCCCCACAAATGTCCAAACAGCCCCCCCCCACAATTTACAAACTGCCCCCCCCCACAATTTCCAAACAGCCCGCCACCACAATTTCTAAACAGCCCCCCCCACAATGTCCGCACAGCCCCCCACCCCACAATGTCTCACAGCCCACCCCCAATTTCCAAACAGCCCCCCCCACAATGTCCGCACAGCCCCCCCCCACAATGTCCAAACAGCCCCCCCACAATGTTCAAACAGCCCCCCCACTGTCTTCAAACAGCCCCCCCCACAATGTCCGCACAGGCCCCCCCCCCCACAATGTCCGCACAGCCCCCCCACAATGTTCCCCCAGCCCCCCCCCACAATGTCCAAACAGCCCCCCCCCACAATTTACAAACAGCCCCCCCCCACAATGTCCACACAGCCCCCCCCCCCCAATGTCCAAACAGCCCCCCCCCACAATTTACAAACTGCCCCCCCACACAATTTCCAAACTGCCCCCCCCCCACAATTTCCAAACAGCCCCCCACCACAATTTCCAAACAGCCCCCCCCCACAATGTCCGCACAGCCCACCCCCACAATGTCCGCACAGCCCACCCCCACAATGTCCGCACAGCCCCCCCCACAATGTCCACACAGCCCCGACGCCGCGATCACTTACCTGTCTTCATCACATCTGATTCGTCAGGTCCAGTCTTCCATCCGGCCCAGGCATCCTCTTCATCCGCCATGTTTACTCTATGAGCCCTTTCAGCGGACCTCAAGGAGAACTGTGTCTTTAGAAATGACTCAGTTCTCCTTCAGGTCCGCAAAAAGGGCTCATAGAGTTACATGGCGGATGATGCTGGACGCTGATTGGTCGCTTCTTCCCATAGAGAAACATGGGCCATGCTTCTCTATGGGAAGAAGCGACCAATCAGCGTCCAGCATCATCCGCCATGTAACTCTATGAGCCCTTTGAGCGGACCTGAAGGAGAACTGTGTCTTTAAAAATGACTCAGTTCTCCTTCAGGTCCGCAAAAACGGCTCATACAGTTACATGGCGGATGATGCTGCACGCTGATTGGTCGCTTCTTCCCATAGAGAAACATGGCCATGCTTCTCTATGGGAAGAAGCGACCAATCAGCGTCCAGCATCATCCGCCATGTAACTCTATGAGCCCTTTGAGCGGACCTGAAGGAGAACTGTGTCTTTAGAAATGACTCAGTTCTCCTTCAGGTCCGCACAAAGGGCAATAATAAAATAAAAATAATAATTAAAAAAAAAAAAAAATTAATATATAAATTTAATATATTAATTACATTAACGAATTAAAAGAAAAAAAATTAATCTAATACAAATAAATGTAATTTAAATGAAAAATTAATATACAAATAATAAAAGTAATAAATAATTAAATACATCAAAATTAAAAAAATAAATTAATACAATTAAAATATATATAATTAAATTATTAATAACATTAACTAATTCTAAGAAAATCAAATTACTCAAATAAAAAAAATTCAATTAAAATAAAAAAAATAATAATATTATACAAATATTAAATAATAAATATTTACAATAATAAAATAATAAATAATAAAAAAAAATATTCCATATAAAAATTCATAACATTAACTAATTCTAATAAAATAAAACAAATAAATAAAATATTTATAACATTGTTATTAAAAAAAAATGTAAATAAAAAAATAAATAAATAATAATATAGCTGCTATAATCTAATTAACGCACGTTCTAGAATCCCAATGCATTTGCATAATAAATAATAAAATAAAAAATAATAATAAAAAAAAAATTTAATATATAAAATTAATATATTAATTACATTAACTAATTAAAATAAAAAAAATTAATCTAATACAAATGTCCAAACATCCCCCCCCACAATGTCCAAACAGCCCCCCCACCACAATGTTCAAACAGCCCCCCCCCACAATGTCTGCACAGCCCCCCCCCACAATGTTCCCCCAGCCCCCCCCACAATGTCCAAACAGCCCCCCCCACAATTTACAAACAGCCACCCCCACAATGTCCACACAGCCCCCCCCCCCACAATGTACACACAGCCCACCCCCACAATGTCCAAACAGCCCCCCCCACAATTTACAAACTGCCCCCCCCCACAATTTCCAAACAGCCCGCCACCACAATTTCTAAACAGCCCCCCCACAATGTCCGCACAGCCCCCCACCCCACAATGTCTGCACAGCCCACCCCCAATTTCCAAACAGCCCCCCCCACAATGTCCGCACAGCCCCCCCCCACAATGTCCAAACAGCCCCCCCCACAATGTTCAAACAGCCCCCCCACTGTCTTCAAACAGCCCCCCCACAATGTCCACACAGTCCCCCCACCATGTCCAAACAACCCCCCCAATGTCCGCACAGCCCCCCCCCACAATGTCCACACAGCCCCCCCACCATGTCCAAACAACCCTCCCCCCCACAATGTCCGCACAGCCCCACCCCCACAATGTCCAAACTGTCCCTCCCCCACAATGTCCGCACAGCCCCCCACAGTGTCCACACAGCCCCCCCCACAATGTCCACACAGCCCCCTCACAATGTCCACACAGTCCCCCCACCATGTCCAAACAACCCCCACCCCCCAATGTCCGCACAGCCCCCCCACAATGTCCACACAGCCCCCCCACCATGTCCAAACAACCCTCCCCCACAATGTCTGCACAGCCCCCTCCCCCACAATGTCCGCACAGCCCCCCCCACAGTGTCCACACAGCCCCCCCCACCATGTCCACACAGCCCCCCCCCACAATGTCCACACAGTCCCCCCACCATGTCCAAACAACCCCCACCCCCCAATGTCCGCACAGCCCCCCCCACAATGTCCAACAGCCCCCCCACCATGTCCAAACAACCCTCCCCCCACAATGTCTGCACAGCCCCTCCCCCACAATGTCCGCACAGCCCCCCCCCACAGTGTCCACACAGCCCCCCCCACCATGTCCACACAGCCCCCCCCACCATGTCCACACAGCCCCCCCACCATGTCCAAACAGCCCCCCCCACCATGTCCAAACAGCCCCCCCACAATGTTCAACCAGCCCCCCCCCCCACAATGTTCAAACAGCCCCCCCCACAATGTCCAAACAGCCCCCCCCACAATTTACAAACTGCCCCCCCCCACAATTTCCAAACAGCCCGCCACCACAATTTCTAAACAGCCCCCCCACAATGTCCGCACAGCCCCCCACCCCACAATGTCTGCACAGCCCACCCCCAATTTCCAAACAGCCCCCCCCACAATGTCCGCACAGCCCCCCCCCACAATGTCCAAACAGCCCCCCCCACAATGTTCAAACAGCCCCCCCACTGTCTTCAAACAGCCCCCCCCACAATGTCCGCACAGGCCCCCCCCCCACAATGTCCGCACAGCCCCCCCCACAATGTTCCCCCAGCCCCCCCCCACAATGTCCAAACAGCCCCCCCCCACAATTTACAAACAGCCCCCCCCACAATGTCCACACAGCCCCCCCCCCAATGTCCAAACAGCCCCCCCCCACAATTTACAAACTGCCCCCCCACACAATTTCCAAACTGCCCCCCCCCACAATTTCCAAACAGCCCCCCACCACAATTTCCAAACAGCCCCCCCCCACAATGTCCGCACAGCCCACCCCCACAATGTCCGCACAGCCCACCCCCACAATGTCCGCACAGCCCCCCCCACAATGTCCACACAGCCCCGACGCCGGCGATCACTTACCTGTCTTCATCACATCTGATTCGTCAGGTCCAGTCTTCCATCCGGCCCAGGCATCCTCTTCATCCGCCATGTTACTCTATGAGCCCTTTCAGCGGACCTCAAGGAGAACTGTGTCTTTAGAAATGACTCAGTTCTCCTTCAGGTCCGCAAAAAGGGCTCATAGAGTTACATGGCGGATGATGCTGGACGCTGATTGGTCGCTTCTTCCCATAGAGAAACATGGCCATGCTTCTCTATGGGAAGAAGCGACCAATCAGCGTCCAGCATCATCCGCCATGTAACTCTATGAGCCCTTTGAGCGGACCTGAAGGAGAACTGTGTCTTTAGAAATGACTCAGTTCTCCTTCAGGTCCGCACAAAGGGCAATAATAAAATAAAAAATAATAATTAAAAAAAAAAAAAAATTAATATATAAATTTAATATATTAATTACATTAACGAATTAAAAGAAAAAAAATTAATCTAATACAAATAAATGTAATTTAAATGAAAAATTAATATACAAATAATAAAAGTAATAAATAATTAAATACATCAAAATTAAAAAAATAAATTAATACAATTAAAATATATATAATTAAATTATTAATAACATTAACTAATTCTAAGAAAATCAAATTACTCAAATAAAAAAAATTCAATTAAAATAAAAAAAATAATAATATTATACAAATATTAAATAATAAATATTTACAATAATAAAATAATAAATAATAAAAAAAAATATTCCATATAAAAATTCAAAACATTAACTAATTCTAATAAAATAAAACAAATAAATAAAATATTCATAACATTGTTATTAAAAAAAAATGTAAATAAAAAAATAAATAAATAATAATATAGCTGCTATAATCTAATTAACGCACGTTCTAGAATCCCAATGCATTTGCATAATAAATAATAAAATAAAAAATAATAATAAAAAAAAAAATTTAATATATAAAATTAATATATTAATTACATTAACTAATTAAAATAAAAAAAATTAATCTAATACAAATGTCCAAACATCCCCCCCCACAATGTCCAAACAGCCCCCCCACCACAATGTTCAAACAGCCCCCCCCCACAATGTCTGCACAGCCCCCCCCCACAATGTTCCCCCAGCCCCCCCCCACAATGTCCAAACAGCCCCCCCCACAATTTACAAACAGCCACCCCCACAATGTCCACACAGCCCCCCCCCACAATGTACACACAGCCCACCCCCACAATGTCCAAACAGCCCCCCCCACAATTTACAAACTGCCCCCCCCCCACAATTTCCAAACTGCCCCCGCCCACAATTTCCAAACAGCCCCCCACCACAATTTCCAAACAACCCCCCCCACATTGTCCTCACAGCCCACCCCCACAATGTCCGCACAGCCCACCCCCACAATGTCCGCACAGCCCCCCCCACAATGTCCGCACAGCCCCGACGCCGGCGATCACTTACCTGTCTTCATCACATCTGATTCGTCAGGTCCAGTCTTCCATCCGGCCCAGGCATCCTCTTCATCCGCCATGTTACTCTATGAGCCCTTTCAGCGGACCTCAAGGAGAACTGTGTCTTTAGAAATGACTCAGTTCTCCTTCAGGTCCGCAAAAAGGGCTCATACAGTTACATGCCGGGTGATGCTGCACGCTGATTGGTCGCTTCTTCCCATAGAGAAGCATGGCCATGTTTCTCTATGGGAAGAAGCGACCAATCAGCGTGCAGCATCATCCGCCATGTAACTGTATGAGCCGTTTTTGCGGACCTGAAGGAGAACTGAGTCATTTTTAAAGACACAGTTCTCCTTCAGGTCCGCTCAAAGGGCTCATAGAGTTACATGGCGGATGATGCTGGACGCTGATTGGTCGCTTCTTCCCATAGAGAAGCATGGCCATGTTTCTCTATGGGAAGAAGCGACCAATCAGCGTGCAGCATCATCCGCCATGTAACTGTATGAGCCATTTTTGCGGACCTGAAGGAGAACTGAGTCATTTTTAAAGACACAGTTCTCCTTCAGGTCCGCTCAAAGGGCTCATAGAGTTACATGGCGGATGATGCTGGACGCTGATTGGTCGCTTCTTCCCATAGAGAAACATGGCCATGTTTCTCTATGGGAAGAAGTGACCAATCAGCGTGCAGCATCATCCGCCATGTAACTGTATGAGCCGTTTTTTGCGGACCTGAAGGAGAACTGAGTCATTTTTAAAGACAGTTCTCCTTCAGGTCCGCTCAAAGGGCTCATAGAGTTACATGGCGGATGATGCTGGACGCTGATTGGTCGCTTCTTCCCATAGAGAAACATGGCCATGTTTCTCTATGGGAAGAAGCGACCAATCAGCGTCCAGCATCATCCGCCATGTAACTCTATGAGCCCTTTGAGCGGACCTGAAGGAAACTGTGTCTTTAGAAATGACTCAGTTCTCCTTCAGGTCCGCAAAAACGGCTCATAGAGCTGTTCTAACTCGACTCGCAATGGCCTACGCGGGCATTGCGAGCCGCCGCCCGCGCTGCCTCCGTTCCCTGCTACCCACATCTTGCCCCGGGACCATGGAGCGGAGGCGGCCCAGCCGCCTCCGCTCCTCGCTACCCACAGCCCACCGACGACTATCGAGCTGCCCCCTGTGCCTCCCCCCCAGCTCCGATCCACAGCCCAGCACCGCTCCCCAGCCCCGCCTCGCCCCCCAGCACCGCAAACTTCCAACGCCGCACAGACCCCCCCCTCACTGCCCGCACACCTCCGCCGCCAGCCCCCATCCATCCACAGCCTAGCACCGCCCCCCAGCCCCGCTCCCCCCCCAAACCCCCACAATATGTCCGCACAGCCCCCCCAAACCCACAATGTCCGCACAGCCCCCCCCATAATGTACACACAGTCCTCCCTCCCCACAATGTCAACACAGCCCCCCCCACAATGTTCACACAGCCCCCCCCACAATGTCCGCACAGCCCCCCCCACAATGTCCGCACAGCCCCCCCCACAATGTCCGCACAGCCCCCCCCCACAATGTCCGCACAGCCCCCCCCCACAATGTCCGCACAGCCCCCCCCACAATGTCCGCACAGCCCCCCCCACAATGTCCGCACAGCCCCCCCACAATGTCCGCACAGCCCCCCCCCACAATGTCCGCACAGCCCCCCCTCACAATGTCCACACAGTCCCCCCACCATGTCCAAACAACCCCCACCCCCCAATGTCCGCACAGCCCCCCTCACAATGTCCACACAGCCCCCCCACCATGTCCAAACAACCCTCCCCCACAATGTCTGCACAGCCCCTCCCCCACAATGTCCGCAACAGCCCCCCCCCCCCACAGTGTCCAACAGCCCCCCCCCACCATGTCCACACAGCCCCCCCCACAATGTCCCACAGTCCCCCCACCATGTCCAAACAACCCCCACCCCCCAATGTCCGCACAGCCCCCCCCACAATGTCCAACAGCCCCCCCCACCATGTCCAAACAACCCTCCCCCCACAATGTCTGCACAGCCCCCCCCACAATGTCCGCACAGCCCCCCCCCCACAGTGTCCACACAGCCCCCCCCACCATGTCCACACAGCCCCCCCCCACCATGTCCACACAGCCCCCCCCACCATGTCCAAACAGCCCCCCCCACCATGTCCAAACAGCCCCCCCCACACAATGTTCAACCAGCCCCCCCCCACAATGTTCAAACAGCCCCCCCCACAATGTCCAAACAGCCCCCCCCACAATTTACAAACTGCCCCCCCCCCACAATTTCCAAACAGCCCCCCACCACAATTTCTAAACAGCCCCCCCACAATGTCCGCACAGCCCCCCCCCCACAATGTCTGCACAGCCCACCCCCAATTTCCAAACAGCCCCCCCCACAATGTCCGCACAGCCCCCCCCCACAATGTCCAAACAGCCCCCCCCACAATGTTCAAACAGCCCCCCCACTGTCTTCAAACAGCCCCCCCCACAATGTCCCACAGGCCCCCCCCCACAATGTCCCACAGCCCCCCCCCACAATGTTCCCAGCCCCCCCCCACAATGTCCAAACAGCCCCCCCCCACAATTTACAAACAGCCCCCCCACAATGTCCACACAGCCCCCCCCCCAATGTCCAAACAGCCCCCCCCCACAATTTACAAACGCCCCCCCACACAATTCCAAACTGCCCCCCCCCCACAATTTCCAAACAGCGCCCCCACCACAATTTCCAAACAGCCCCCCCCCACAATGTCCGCACAGCCCACCCCCACAATGTCCGCACAGCCCACCCCCACAATGTCCGCACAGCCCCCCCCACAATGTCCACACAGCCCCGACCCGGCGATCACTTACCTGTCTTCATCACATCTGATTCGTCAGGTCCAGTCTTCCATCCGTCCCAGGCATCCTCTTCATCCGCCATGTTACTCTATGAGCCCTTTCAGCGGACCTCAAGGAGAACTGTGTCTTTAGAAATGACTCAGTTCTCCTTCAGGTCCGCAAAAAGGGCTCATAGAGTTACATGGCGGATGATGCTGGACGCTGATTGGTCGCTTCTTCCCATAGAGAAACATGGCCATGCTTCTCTATGGGAAGAAGCGACCAATCAGCGTCCAGCATCATCCGCCATGTAACTCTATGAGCCCTTTGAGCGGACCTGAAGGAGAACTGTGTCTTTAAAAATGACTCAGTTCTCCTTCAGGTCCGCAAAACGGCTCATACAGTTACATGGCGGATGATGCTGCACGCTGATTGGTCGCTTCTTCCCATAGAGAAACATGGCCATGCTTCTCTATGGGAAGAAGCGATCAATCAGCGTCCAGCATCATCCGCCATGTAACTCTATGAGCCCTTTGAGCGGACCTGAAGGAGAACTGTGTCTTTAGAAATGACTCAGTTCTCCTTCAGGTCCGCACAAAGGGCAATAATAAAATAAAGAATAATAATAAAAAAAAAAAAAAAATTAATATATAAAATTAATATATTAATTACATTAACGAATTAAAAGAAAAAAAATTAATCTAATACAAATAAATGTAATTAAAATGAAAAATTAATATACAAATAATAAAAGTAATAAATAATTAAATACATCAAAATTAAAAAAATAAATTAATACAATTAAAATATATATAATTAAATTATTAATAACATTAACTAATTCTAAGAAAATCAAATTACTCAAATAAAAAAAATTCAATTAAAAAAAAAAAAAATAATATTATACAAATATTAAATAATAAATATTTACAATAATAAAATAATAAATAATAAAAAAAAATATTCCATATAAAAATTCATAACATTAACTAATTCTAATAAAATAAAACAAATAAATAAAATATTCATAACATTGTTATTAAAAAAAAATGTAAATAAAAAAAATAAATAAATAATAATATAGCTACTATAATCTAATTAACACACGTTTTAGAATCCCAATGCATTTGCATAATAAATAATAAAATAAAAAATAATAATAATAAAAAAAAAATTAATATATAAAATTAATATATTAATTACATTAACTAATTAAAATAAAAAAAATTAATCTAATACAAATAAATTTAATTAAAATAAAAAAATAATATACAAATAATAAAAATAATAAATAATAAAATAAATCAAAATTAAAAAAATTAATAAATAAAATAAAAATATATATAATTAACATATTAATAACATTAACTAATTCTAAGAAAATAAAATTACTCAAATAAAAAAAAATTCAATTAAAATAAAAAAAAAAAATATTATAAAAATATTAAATAATAAATAATTACAATAATAAAATAATAAATAATACAAAAAATATTTCATATAAAAATTCATAACTTTAACTAATTCTAATAAAATAAAACAAATAAATAAAATATTCATAACATTAAGTTATTAAAAAAAAATGTAAATAAAAAAAAAAAAAAAAAATATAGCTACTATAATCTAATTAACGCACGTTCTAGAATCCCGATGCATTGCATTTGCATCGGGCTCACAGCTAGTAATATATAAAGCTGAATGTGTGTGTGTATGTATGTGTGTGTGTGTGTATATCCGGGATTGGTATCTACACCATCGCAACTACAGCCACAAAATTTTGCACAATCACACATCTGGACCCTGAGAGCATCATAGGCTATGTTGTGAGGCGAGATTTTAACCTTGCGCATTCCAGTTCACCAAACAATTTTGCCCCTATCTACATAATGGGGAAAAAGTGAATGGAAAAGTGTTGGAGGAAAATTGACAGCTGTCAGCTATAGCCACGAAATTTTGCACAGTCTCACGTCTGGACCCCGGGTGCTTTATAAGCTATGTTGTGAGGCAAAATTTTAACCCCGCACATTCCAATTCACCAAACAATTTTGCCCCTATAGACATAATGGGGAAAAAGTGACAGTTACCAGTTGACAGTTGTGAATGAGAGGGGCTTAATGATAGTGCCAAAGACTAACAGCACATACCAGCATATAGTCACTAAGGTGGGGCCCCAACATAAGATATTCACCACGCACGGGGACATGTATACACACCACATGCACACAAAGAGTAACAGCAAGTGTATAGTCGCTAAGGTGCAGCCCAAAATTGGATACTCACCACACACCCGAACAAACACACACACCACAAAGAGACACACACAACACAGAGACACACACACACCCCCAAGGGGACACACACATACACCCTATAATGACACATGCACTCACCCCACAGGGACACACACACACACACCACAAAGAGACACACACAATACAGACACACACACCACACAGACCCCCCCACAGGGACACACACACATAGCCACCCTATAGGGACACATGCACTCACCCCACAGGGACACACACACACCACAAAGAGACACACACACACCAGACAGACTCCCCCCACAGGGAACACACACACGAATACACACCCTATAGGGACATATGCACTCACCCCACAGGGACACACACACACCACAAAGAGACACACACAACACAGAGACACACACACCCCACACAGACACCCCCCCCCCACAGGGACACGCACACATACACACCCTATAGGGACACATGCACTCACCCCACAGGGACACACACACCACAAAGGGACACACACAACAGAGACACACACCACACAGACCCCCCCCCCCCCACAGGGACACACACACATACACACCCTATAGGGACACATGCACTCACCCCACAGGGACACACACATACACACACCCCAGGGACACACACACCACACAGATAGACACAGATGTGCACAAATCACCTCACACAACTCGCCTCATACGTGTGCTATCTTTAATTTCCAAATATAAACATCTGATTAAAAACAGCCAATGTGCAACACATGTGCCATATAGGGAACTAAGGCAGATGTCAGTCACATGAGCTGTCTATTATGTGTATGTGTGAGGTAACATATACTGCCCGGCCAGGGGGAGGGTTTACTGTTGGCTGGAGATTTATTAGGCTGCCTATAGCAATCAATCACAGCTCAGCTTCTATTTTCTAACAGGTCATTAACATGACATATTCAAATTCTATTTTGTTATAGCTAACATCAGTTATTTATTAACCCGGGCGTAGCCGGGTACTACAGCTAGTATATATATATATGTATATAACCATATAGATACAGTTGAAACCAGAAGTTCAGAGGTTTACATACGGTTTATAAAAAGACACATATACATGTTTTGTTCACTGTCTGATAGGGAGTCTGAATAAACATTTCTCATGTTAGGTCAATTAGGATTGTCATAATTATTTATATTTGCCAAATGCCATCAAAATGAGAGACAATGCTTTATGGTATTTTCATTACTTTCTGCAAGTCAAAAGTTTACATACACGCTGATCCGATCAGTGGTGTTAATTCTATGGATCACGCTGTTAGTGACTGACAGCGTGATCGACAGCACGGCAGCGGGGATCTCTCTGTTCCCCACCATGATTGGAAGTCCTGCGAAGTGATCACAGCACCTCCGCTGTTACTTGGACAGTTTGGGGTCATCTATTGACCCCAGAACCAGTCCTGAATCATTTCCTATTGGCGATGACCCAGTGATGTCACCGGCAGAGAGTGATCATTTCCCCTATGTTCGGATGTGCTGTAGCCCATCTGAAAACAGGCAAATGATTAGACAATGGATTGCTGAGGCCTTCTAGTGGGCCAACTAAAATAATGAAAAAATAAAAATAAAGTTCGTAAAAATATGAAAAAAAACTAAAATTTCAAATCTACCCCTTTTTGCCCCATTGAAAATAAAACTATTAAAAATTAAAACATTTACACACATTTGGCACCGTTGCACTCAGAAATGCTAATGCATCAAAACATAAAATCAATTAATCAGATCTGTAAACTACGTAACAGAAAAAAATCCAAACACCAAAATTACGTTTTTTGGTTGCCGCAACATTGCAATAAAATGCAATAATGGGTGATAAAAACAGTTCATCTACCCAAAAATAGTATCGCTATAAACATCAGCTAAAGATGCAAAAAATAACCTATCACACATCCCCAGATCATGAAAAATGAGAACATTTCAAGGAAATTGGCACAAAAGTGCAATCATTTTTCTTTAAAAACTTCAGAATTTTTTTTCACCAGTTAGATAACAGTAAAAATATACATAGGGTATTTGGTATCTATGAACTCATACAGACCCGATGCATTATACCCACAAGTCAGTTTTACCATGTAGTGAACATGGTGAATAAAAAACTCAAAAAACAAACATGTAATTGCACTCTTTTTGATATTTCACCCCACTTGGAATTTTGTTCATATTTTCCTGTACACGTAATGGTAAAATAAATTATGTCATTCAAAAGTATAATTTGTCTTGCAAAAAACTAGCCCTCATATGTCTATATTAATGGAAAAATAAAAAAGTTATGGCCCTTGGAAGAAGGGGAGGGATAAACGGAAAATGGAAAATCGCCCGGAGGTGAATAAGTAAACAACTAGGGCTAGCCCACATGATGATGTCATGTGTTTGGAAGTTTCTGATAGGTTTGTTGGCAACATCTGAGTTAATTAGAGAAACACCTATGGATGTATTTTAATGTACACCTGAAACACACTGCTTCGTTGTGTGGCATCATGGGAAAGAAATCAGCCAAAATATCAGAAAGAGAATTTTAAACTTGCACAAGTCTGGTTCATCTTTGGGTGCTATTTAAAGATACCTGAAGGTGCCTCATTCATCTCTACATACAATTATATGTAGTACAAACAAGATGGAAATGTCCAGTCATGATACTGTTAAAGGGATCCTGTCACCCCCAAAACACCTTTAAACCTATTAAAACCTGTCCCTAGAGCATATTAACACTTTCCCTACACTCCTTTTAGCTCCTATATGCACATAATCAAAGTGTATAAAAACGTTTTATAAGTACCTCATTACTGATGATAATGAGTGACTATGCTATTCATAGTCACTCATCCAGGCTGCCCCTCTTCATACTATCATGCCTCAATAGGCGTGATCTTCATGATAGATTCAATTTGCAGCCTCACCGCGCGCCTCCCCGCTGTGTCCTGTGTCTGCCGGGCTTCAGCGTGGGGCTGTATGACGCG
This sequence comes from Allobates femoralis, assembly GCA_033576535.1. Lineage (NCBI taxonomy): Eukaryota > Metazoa > Chordata > Amphibia > Anura > Aromobatidae > Allobates > Allobates femoralis. The sequence continues at coordinate 586,788,335 of JARQOC010000003.1, forward strand.
ATCCGCGTCATTTCCGGCGCCGGGTGACGTTTTTACATCCGCGACGCTGTTAGCTTCAAGTCCCGCACTGCGCATGCGCATGCGCAGTGCGCATTTTGAAGCTGACAGCGCGGCGCGGCTGTAGTACGTCACCCGGCGCCGGAAATGACGCGGATCGCGTCATACAGCCCCACGCTGAAGCCCGGCAGACACAGGACACAGCGGGGAGGCGCGCAGTGAGGCTGCAAATTGAATCTATCATGAAGATCACGCCTATTGAGGCATGATAGTATGAAGAGGGGCAGCCTGGATGAGTGACTATGAATAGCATAGTCACTCATTATCATCAGTAATGAGGTACTTATAAAACGTTTTTATACACTTTGATTATGTGCATATAGGAGCTAAAAGGAGTGTAGGGAAAGTGTTAATATGCTCTAGGGACAGGTTTTAATAGGTTTAAAGGTGTTTTGGGGGTGACAGGATCCCTTTAAGGAAGGAGAGAAGCTCTGTGTACCTCAGATGAACGTGCTTTGGTCATACATGTGCATAATTGCAATTTCTAATAATAATTTTATTTATATAACATCAACATATTCAGAACCACTTTACACTTAGTGGGGATATATATATAGGCAATAAAGACATTGCAAAATAACACATAGTTTTACAGTTACCTGCATGCTGTTTTACAATCCATAAGGAAACAAGGGTAACAAAATAGGTAGAACAGGAGGGGGGGGGTCGGTGTCTTCAGCCAGATGTGAATGACTCAAATCCCAGAGCTCCTGTGCACACAGACAAGCTATTGAGATTTTTTGCCCTTTTAAAGGCAAATTGTCTCATCAAAGCGACAAGACCAGAATGAATAAAATATTGGGCTGTATTTAAGCCATTTGGAGTCAAAATTGGTGAAAATTTCACCTCAGAATACCGTCTGAGGATTTGGCCCCCCCAGGGGAGTGGTGGAGGTGCCATTTTGAAATAACTGATCGCATCATACTAATAAGCTTATCCCCTGTGAAGCTGATGACAATACCTGTTCAAGTACATTTTATTGTATTAACATTTAATTTAATCTTTATTCAGTCAGAAAAGCCTGATTTATTACCATACTATATAGTATGCATATATGTATATAGATAGATAACAAGAAAAAAACTGCACAGCACTCACAGACTAATGTGAACTGGTGCTAGCAACAACTCTGTGTCAAAAAATTTGAAAAAAATTCTTGCAGCACACAGCTACTACCAATGATGTACAAATGCTATAAGCTATATGTATATGAGGAAAAAGTTAAAAACTTACATTTTTTTTTCAAAAAACTGAAAAATTCTAATTTTTTATTTCTGAAGTTCTTGGTACACACATTGGCCAATGTCTGCTTGCTCATCAACTGTGAGAAAGTGACTTCAGGTCTGATTAGTCCTATCGCTCACATCCCTGTCTTCCTTGTCCACCCCTCCACTCTTCAGTGGGCAGACACCATCTAGACCCTCGATCACCTGTAGGTTGATCAGCAAGCAGACATTGGCCAATGTGTGTATCAAGAACTTCAGAAATAAAAAATTAGAATTTTTGAGTTATTTATCATATGGAGTTGCAGGCTCCATGCTGCAATTTGCACCCTCATTACCTACAGGTGATCGAGGGTCTAAATGGTGTCTGCCCACTGAAGAGTGGGGGGGTGGACAAGGAAGACAGGGATGTCAGCGATAGGACTCATCAGACCTGAAGTCACTTTGTCGCAGTTGATGAGCAAGCAGACATTGGCCAATGTGTGTATCAAGAACTTCAGAAATAAAAAATTAGAATTTTTGAGTTATTTATCATATGGAGTTGCAGACTCCATGCTGCAATTTGCACCCTCATTACCTACATGTGATCGAGGGTCTAAATGGTGTCTGCCCACTGAAGAGTGGGGAAGGTGGACAAGGAAGACAGGGATGTCAGCGATAGGACTCATCAGACCTGAAGTCACTTTGTCGCAGTTGATGAGCAAGCAGACATTGGCCAATGTGTGTACCAAGAACTTCAGAAATAAAAAATTTGAATTTTTGAGTTTTTTTGGAAAAAAACGTAAGTTTTTAACTTTTTCCACATATACATATAGCTTATAGCATTTGTACATCATTGGTAGTAGCTGTGTGCTGCAAGAATTTTTTTTCAAATTAGATAGATAGATAGATATATAGTTCTGCGCTTCTTCTTCTATACAGCCATTGTCATGTATGTAATGTATGTCATGCACACAATCTGTGTTCTTGAGTATCCATTTTGAGACCTTGTCAATTTGACTGGTTTGCGCTGTTGTGACTGTCCTACGTTGTTTGCCACATAGATTGTGGGATAGACCGGCTTTAACATACAACACTGCCATATTCAACTTTTATCATTAAGGACCTTTCCATAGGCATTATAAATTCCCTCAAATTGGCTTCGGTACTGCTGACAATTTAGTAATAGGGACTACTTTCTTTTGTGTGGTACCGGCCGGTGCTACTTGGCGGAATGATATCCCTCTGTACAAGTAGCTTTACTGCAGCGATGACGTCATCCCGTGACGGCAATTGCTAGAGCCTGTGGAGTGTGACAGCTGACACGGCCTGACAGGTCTGCTGTACCCACGAGCAATGATGGGTCAGCTCTTGGCCTCGGACTGCAGGAGCAGTGAGATCTTCTAGCAAGTGGGATCGGCGAGTCCAAAGCACTCTCCAGCCTCACAGACCCTTGTCCTTTGCATGCTGTGCCTTTCTGCATTCCTTCTTGCCCCTGGACTGATCAAGCAACCTGTTGTTCTTAGTACATGCTGTGAATGTATGTAGATCAGCACATACGAGTACATCAGCACTTATCATCAAAAGGGCATTAATGAGTATATGGATGTAGCTAACTAAGTGATCACAGTCTGGGTAGTAGTCTATACATGTTTGTTACTATTACAGGAATCTTTCACTGCTGCCTCTCAGACAGTTAGCGTATAAAATAGATTTAATAGTTATTAAAATACTACAATTAGACAATACAAATAGTTAAAGATAACCTACATTTATTTTATTGATTCTCAACATATATAAGTAGCTTAATTTGCCTAAAGCTATCGCTTTGTGTTTGGTGGATAGTGTGTAGTGAAAAAAACTCACCAAATTTGGCCGCTTAGAAATATCATTGCATTTAGCAGGATGCTATCAGCCACCTCAGAGGCAACCCATATCTCTCAACACCGATGCTCCATCCCCTACAACCCTGACACGGGGGCGATTGTGGCCTCTGCGACCAGCCGTGCCACAAGGAGGAGACAGGTGGCATCACAGGACACGAGATCACCACAGGGCGGCAGCCACTCCAAAGTGGAGTATAGTGTCAGAAAGCAGCCTATTAATGACACCTAACTGTTAGACAAGGCGGGCTGCTCTGCAACAAAATATGCAACACAAGTGACTGACGCCCCAGCTGTAGACTGCAGATGGATACAAAAATGCAATATAACACTATAGATCAGAGGTCCCCAACTCCAGGCCTCGAGGCCCACCAACAGTGCAGGTTTTCAGGATCTCCTTAGTATTGCACAGGGCTTGGAATCATTACCTGTGCAGATGATCACATTAGCACCTGTGCAATACTAAGGAGATCCTGAAAACCTGCACTGTTGGCGGGCCTTGAGGCCTGGAGTTGGGGACCTCTGCTATAGATGACTGTGAGGTGTTAGTTTGATATTTTGAACCAAAATAGCGTAAGCTCACAGCCCCCGTCACGATAGCTTTATTTGCCTAAAGCTATCACTTTGTGCTTGGTGGATAGTTTGTAGTGAGCTATGTAGAAGGAGTGCTTTATGGTCTCTAGGCAACCGGTCTGCTGGCTGAATTTATGAGAATATATTTTACTAGATGGTGGCCCGATTCTAACACATCGGGTATTCTAGAATATAGAAATAGACATTGCATGGGGAAGGTGGTGAGGGCTGAATTGGGAGGAACTTTGAAGAAGGAGCGGTGGGGAAAGGACGGCGTGGCAGGGTGGAGGAGGGAGGACAGAGCAGCAGGGGGGAGGAGGATGTAGGACAGAGGAGGTAGCGGCGGGGTGTGGGAGGATGTAGCAGCACAGGCAGGGGGAGGAAGGAGCGGCAGGGGGAGATGGAGCACAGAGCGGCAGGGGGGAGGAGGACATAGGACAAAGCGGCAGGTGGGGGAGGATGGAGCAGCACAGGCAGGGGGAGGACGGAGGATGGAGTGGTGGAGGAGAGGAGGACAAAGGAAGGAGGAGGAAGCGGTGATGTGGGGGAGGATGAAGCGGCACAGGCAAGAGGAGGATGGAGCACAGAGCGGCAGGGGGAAGGAGAACAGAGGACAAAGCGGCGGGTGGGGGAGGATGGAGCAGCACAGGCAGGGGGAGGACGGAGGATGGAATGGCAGAGGAGAGGAGGACAAAGGAAGGAGGAGGAAGCGGTGAGGTGGGGGAGGATGGAGTGACACAGACAGGGGCAGGATGGAGCACAGAGCGGCGGGGGGAGGAGGACGGAGGACGAAGCGGCGGTGTGGGGGAAGCCAGAGCAGCACAGGCAGGGGGAGGATGGAGGATGGAAAAGGATGAAGGAGGAGGAAGCGGTGGGGTGGGGGAGGATGGAGCGGCACAGGAAGTGGGAGGACAGAGCAGCAGGGGAGGACGGAGTACAGAGCAGCGGGGGGAGGAGGACAGAGGACAAAGCAGTGGGGTGGGGTAGGATGGAGTAGCATAGGCAGGGGGAGGATGGAGTGGCGAAGAGGAGGAGGACAAAGGAAGGAGGAGAAAGCGGTGGAGGAGGATGGAGCAGCACAGGCAGGGGGAGGACGGAGGACAGAGCGGTGGGAGGAGGAGGATGGAGGACAAAGCGGTGGGATGGGGGAGGATGGAGCAGCACAGGCAGAGGGAGAACGGAGTATGGAGTGGTGGAGGGGAGGAGGACAAAGGAAGGAGGAGGTAGCGGTGGGGTGGGGGAGGATGCAGCAGCACAGGCAGGGGGAGGATGAAGCGGCAGGGGGAGGCCGGAGCACAGAGCCGTGGGGGAGAGGAGGATGGAGGACGAAGTGGTGGGGTGGGGAAGCCGGAGCTACACAGGCAGGGGGAGGACGGATATATATTTGAAAAAGTATATATATATATAAAATTACAAAAAAAAGGGAACAGCACAAGATTTCTTCAGTTGTGTGCAAGGTTTTAGATACCACAATCCAAGGTTTTAGATACTGGACAAAAATGGACGGCAGCACTTCCAAAATCAATTGTGGATTTCATATGCTCTGGGACCGCAACGTTTTGGCTGGAAGCCTTTCTCAAGCTTTAGAAAGGCTCCCAGCTGAATCGTTGCTTTCCCTGGGTGAATAAAACTCACAATTGATTTTCTAAAGGAAGTGCTGCCATCCATTTTTGTTCAGTACATACAGTCATGGCCAAAAGTATTGACACCCTGCAATTCTGTCAGAAAATACTCAGTTTCTTCCTGAAGATAATAATACCAAAGAATTTGTGATTGCAATCATTTTCAGGAAGAAACTGAGTATTATCTGACAGAATTGCAGGGGTGTCAATACTTTTGGCCATGACTGTATATATATATATATATATATATATATATACTGGACAAAAATGGACGGCAGCACTTCCTTTAGAAAATCAATATACATATATATGTCTGTTTCCATATATTACATGTACTGAGTAATAGCAAAATTCAGGGCCAGCACAGACTGTTGTCATGAGGATAAAGGACAAAGTGATGATGGGAGTGGGAAGGTTTAGAAAGGTTTAATTTTCTGGGTGGTGCTTGAGAAAAGCTTTCTTCATATTCTCTACTGGGATCATCAGAAGCTTGGCTGCTGTCAGTATGTCTGAACTGGAGCTGTACTTGGACTTGCGGTCCCAGCCCTGCAGATTTGTCTATCTTTTTGCCAAGGCCAACAAGATTCCATTTGAGCACCATGAAGTGAAGCTCTTCCAAGGTTAGCTGGGCACTTCCTTCTAATTCATTAATAGTCGGATACTTATTCCTTATAGACATCAGGATAAGGGAGACTGTAGCATAAAATAAAATAAGACTGATTGTACTGTTTTATATATATTTACACTGGAAATTGCATTTTACTTCTACTATTGCAAGATCAATTGATCACTTGTGTATCAGCATCTAACGTACTGTATTTTATAAACTAATTAGTTCCTTAGTATGGGTTTACTTATAGAAATGATACATTTAATGACAATATTTTTTTATGAATGGCATAGTTTTGTATTAAACATATTGCTCAGTAATCTTCGGCGCTATTGAAATATGTAGAAAAAGCAATATATCATTTTTACAACTTCCTGTTAAAATAACAAAAATAATTTAGTTTAATCAGTCAAACTCATTATTGTTTAAAAAGATGTACCTATAAAAGTAGAATTCTTTTTATAGAAATCTACTGTAGAGTATTCTGGACCCAGAAGAATATCAAGACTGCATTTGTTATATAAACCATTGCTCTTACAGCTTAATTAATGTCCATTATTAAAAAGAATGGACGATATGCACAATTTATAACAACAAAAATTAATACAGATTGTACAGTGTTATGTTAAAAAAAAGAAAAGATCATGTAAAGACTGCCTTTTTGTGGGTTAATGTTTAGTTGGAGCAGTTAGGCTGTGTCTATTCATTGTATTTCTGTTGCAACAGGTTAAAACAGACCCAGAGGCAATATACAATAGAATGCTGTGTAAGCTTCAAGTGGTAGAGTCTTTCCCATGCGTCTAAAGTGCTATAGTAATGAGTTTACTTTTTACATTTGTTTTTACTTTTCCTGAAGCAATATATATCCGACAGTATGTATAATAGAGAATTTATGGTTCTGTATTGATTTCAAGGGGATCTGGATTTCAAGAGGATCAGCGAGATCAGGCAGATCTATGTCAAGAGTAACCAAGAGTAAAGTCAATAATCTATAGTAGGTTTGTTATAGGGGTTATAAAGTCTATATATTTCTTCATAAAGTATCCATTAATAACATAATTCTAAACTTCAAAAATTAGGGAAGACTACTAGGTGAATATAAATTGATTTTTGATGTAAGACAAGATTTATAATATCAAAAAAGTGCAAAAAATACAATATATATATATATATATATATATATATATATACAGTGCCTACAAGTAGTATTCAACCCCCTGCAGATTTAGGTGGTTTGATAAGATGCAAATAAGTTAGAGCCTTCAAACTGCAAACGAGAGTAGGATTTATTAACAGAAGCATAAATCTTACAAACCAAAAAGTTATGTTGCTCAGTTGAATTTTAATACATTTTAAACATAAAAGTGTGGGTCAATTATTATTCAACCCCTTAAACCACCAGCATTCTGTTTGGTCCCCCTAAAGTATTAAGAAGTAGTTCAGGCACAAAGAACAATGAGCTTCACATGTGTGGATTAATTATCTCTTTTGCCAGCCTTTTCTGACTATTTAAGACCCTCCCCAAACTTGTGAACAGCACTCATACATGGTCAACATGGGAAAGACAAAGGAGCATTCCAAGGCCATCAGAGACAAGATCGTGGAGGGTCACAAGGCTGGTAAGGGGGTACAAAACCCTTTCCAAGGAGTTGGGCCTACCTGTCTCCACTGTTGAGAGCATCATCCGGAAGTGGAAGGCTTATAGAACTACTGTTAGCCTTCCACAGCCTGGACAGCCTTTGAAAGTTTCCTCCCGTGCAGAGGCCAGGCTTGTCCGAAGAGTCAAGGCTAACCCAAGGACAACAAGGAAGGAGCTCCGGGAAGATCTCATGGCAGTGGGGACATTGGTTTCAGTCAATACCATAAGTAACGTACTCCACCGCAATGGTCTCCATTCCAGACGAGCCTGTAAGGTACCTTTACTTTCAAAGCGTCATGTCAAGGCTCGTCTACAGTTTGCTCATGATCACTTGGAGGACTCTGAGACAGACTGGTTCAAGGTTCTATGGTCTGATGAGACCAAGATCGAGATCTTTGGTGCCAACCACACACGTGACGTTTGGAGACTGGATGGCACTGCATACGACCCCAAGAATACCATCCCTAAAGTCAAGCATGGTGGTGGCAGCATCATGCTGTGGGGCTGTTTCTCAGCCAAGGGGCCTGGCCATCTGGTCCGCATCCATGGGAAGATGGATAGCACGGCCTACCTGGAGATTTTGGCCAAGAACCACTGCTCCTCCATCAAGGATCTTAAGATGGGTCGTAATTTCATCTTCCAACAAGACAACGACCCAAAGCACACAGCCAAGAAAACCAAGGCCTGGTTCAAGAGGGAAAAAATCAAGGTGATGGAGTGGCCTAGTCAGTCTCCTGACCTTAACCCAATTGAAAACTTGTGGAAGGAGCTCAAGATTAAAGTCCACATGAGACACCCAAAGAACCTAGATAACTTGGAGAAGATCTGCATGGGGGAGTGGGCCAAGATAACTCCAGAGACCTGTGCCGGCCTGATCAGGTCTTATAAAAGACGATTATTAGCTGTAATTGCAAACAAGGGTTATTCCACAAAATATTAAACCTAGGGGTTGAATAATAATTGACCCACACTTTTATGTTTAAAATTTATTAAAATTCAACTGAGCAACATAACTTTTTGGTTTGTTAGATTTATGCTTCTGTTAATAAATCCTACTCTCGTTTGCAGTTTGAAGGCTCTAACTTATTTGCATCTTATCAAACCACCTAAATCTGCAGGGGGTTGAATACTACTTGTAGGCACTGTATATATATATGTATATATATATATATATGTACCAAGTATATATAAATGTGACATTGGCAGAAGGTTTATCTAACACAGTGGTAACACCTAACATCTAAACCTGTTACTTGATATGGTATCTTTACACGCCACTACTGGATGGTGGCATCAACCGGGTACTTCACGTGCACAAGCACGCACAAAAGGTTGCAAACGGTAATCGCACCACCTTTACACGCCGCAACAAGGTGCGCTACAGTAGGTTACATCTATCTCTGGATACACCGCCGGGTTTCTCAAGTTACCTTCTGCAGAGCACCTTACCTCATTTACACACCGCTACAACAAGCTAATATGGGCGGACCTGGGGCAGCAGGGACAACACATAGGCGTGCCACAATTGTGGATTACGAGAATTCCATACGCTGATAGGACAAAGCAATAACATCATGATTAGGCAGCCAGCGCAGGAGGCTGACTAATACATGACACTCGAGCAATTGTATAGTGTGACTGGTCAGCTCCTTAAATATGCCTCCCTATGCAGCGACTACCAATCGTAATGCAGGAGCTTCCACCAATGATCGCTGATGAGGCGCGGTAACCCGGAGGCTGTGTCACGCCCCAGCTACATACCAGATACATAGCATGGTGTAGAAACAACCCTTCTGTTCCTTCTTTACACGCCGATACAGGTCGCTACCATCAGCTGGGTAACCACCTGTTTTAGGGCAGTGCTCGGAAACAGGTGCCGCTACTGGCGGGTGGCTACAACCGTCTTCACACGCCGCTACCAGGGGTTGAATTGGCGGTGCAAGATACATTTCTCTCATGTACCCGGTTGTTGCCACCATCCAGTAGCGGCGTGTAAAGGTACCAATAGTCTGCACAATCAGAAGGAAACTAGCCTATTATATAAAACTGACATGGAAAAGATAAACCAGTGCATCTATTATATAATTGCCATAGCTGAATTCCGTCTGACCGGCGCTACTTCCTGTGGCTTTGTTCGCGTAGCTCGGAACTTTCTCCAGGACTCTGTCCGGGGCCGCGAAGCAATGGCCGCAACGCGGCCATTGCGAGCAGTACAAAACAACCACCACCCCGTACTCGGTCTCACACCGCACATCTGACCGCCTAGCCCTTGGACACTGGCTGCCATGCACACATCAGGTGCACTAGCATGGAGCTGGCAGGCTCCCATCACTTACCCACTGGGGACGGATCACTTCCAGCACCTGCTCACATCGCAGTGCTCTGGACTTCTGAATCCCATCGTCCTCTCCTCACTCAGACACCTGGCAGGTTCCTATCCAGCCTGCTCACTCCCAGCTGCAACCCAGTGAGTCAATCAGCACATCTTCACTCACACACAGACCTGAGATGTGATTAACCCACTGTGCACCATTCAGGTTTAGCCCAGCAAACACTCATCCCCACAGGTTCAGCCGCTCATTAGGCTCATGAATGTATCGGATCTTCAGCACTCACACTCAGCTGTTTTACTCAGCTCATGAAAACCCTTCAGCTGTTAACCCCCTGTACATCGGACAGGTTTCACACACGACACACAATCAGGAAAATCGGCCCATGTGAACACAGACCTGCATTGATAACCCGTGTGATGCACCCGGCCAGGGGCCACATCACCACACCTCACTTTCTCCGCACAGCAAAGCACTCATCCCCACAGGTTCAGCCGCTCATTAGGCTCATGAATGTATCGGATCTTCAGCACTCACACTCAGCTGTTTTACTCAGCTCATGAAAACCCTTCAGCTGTTAACCCCCTGTACATCGGACAGGTTTCACACACCACACACAATCAAGAAAACCGGCCCATGTGAACACAGACCTGCATTGATAACCCATGTGATGCACCCGGCCAGGGGCCACATCACCACACCTCACTTTCTCCGCACAGCAAAGCACTCATCCCCACAGGTTCAGCCGCTCATTAGGCTCATGAATGTATCGGATCTTCAGCACTCACACTCAGCTGTTTTACTCAGCTCATGAAAACCCTTCAGCTGTTAACCCCCTGTACATCGGACAGGTTTCACACACCTCACACAATCAGGAAAACCGGCCCATGTGAACACAGACCTGCATTGATAACCCGTGTGATGCACCCGGCCAGGGGCCACATCACCACACCTCACTTTCTCCGCACTTCACTCACTTTCTCCGCACACATGGACACACACACATACTCCGCTATACTTACCACCGGCCCTGCATCACCGACATATCGCCGCCCCCGAACTACTCGATCAAATATCGCGTCCAATAAGTCTCGCCAAACTTCCCGGACCCCATATTCGATCCAGTCGTCCGCGGGCGCCGACATGTCAACTCAGGATCCAGCCGGCAGGGAAGACGTAGGGTCGGTGCTAACTATAGCGAAGTGTCTGTGTGTGTGTGTGTGTGTGTATGTATGTGTGTGCTGACCACTCTGCCCACAGCGCTGCACTCAGCACTCTGCCCACGCCACTGTGCTCACCAATCTCACCGCACTCACTGCTAACCACTGAGCCACCGCACTCGCTGCTAACCACTGAGCCACCGCACTCACTGCTAACCACTGAGCCACCCCACTCACTGCTAACCACTGAGCCACCTGTATACACACAATTCATTTCACCCCACTGCCCTAACTATTAGTAAATATACTATATATCGATTCTAGACTACCCGATTCTTTCGAATCGGCCCGCCATCTATATATATATATATATGTGATTATATAGGAATTATCAGTATTATGTATGTGATTATGTATAAATTAGTGAGTCGCGCCTATTCTGCAAGGACTCGCAACGGCCGCTTGGCGGCCATTGCGAGTGAGGCTTTGCGAATCAGTGGCGCCGGCAATGCTTCACAGGTCGTGTGGGGGCGCTGCGCCCACGCCCACAACGACGGAAACAGCCGAAACTTACGGAAGTGTGTTAGGGAAATTATATATTACATACTGAATCTATTATATAATTGCTGTAGCGACTTCCCTCGCACACGCCGCTACCTCCGTGGCTTTGTTCGTGGACGCGCATCGCCCACACGACTCACTCGCAATGCCCGCGAAGGGGGCGTTGCGAGTCGTTGCAGCAGCCTGAGCAATGCCCTATACACTGATTCTAGAATCCCGATGCAATACTGATAATCTATTATATAATTGCCGTAGCGACTTCCCTCGCACACGCCGCTACCTCCGTGGCTTTGTTCGTGGGCGCGCATCGCCCACTTGACTCACTCGCAATGCCCGCCAAGGGGGCGTTGGGAGTCGTTGCAGCAGCCCGAGCAATGCCCTATACACAGATTCTAGAATCCCGATGCAATCGCATCGGGCTCACAGCTAGTTTATATATAAAGAACATCCACTCTCTGGTGTACATGCAAGCAGGGGCCCAATAATAATTCTAGCTCTAGAAGAAAATATTTACAGATGACATAGATGATCTCTATTATTCTAGATCTACGGTTTTATGATTATACAGTATAAGTGAGCAGGTTATTTTTGTTAAATAAGTCACCTATAGAGAGACTGCCTAAGCATGTAATAATGCTAAGAATAGTTAGATAGCAATTACTTGATGCAGTCATATGGTGCTGGTTACATTGTGTCCCCACACAGCCTGCACACATCAACACATTTCATCAACACATTTCACTGCTACTGCGGTTTTGTCAGGAGGTCATTGTATAGTTGTTGTATGCATTGTTTACTGTTGGACAACCCCTTCTTAATTGCTTAAGAAAGTAAACAAGTAAAATATAATAAAAAAATAGACAGCTTTTTTCGCTTCATAAGATGCACCAGATTATAAGACCCACGAATTTGGTGAAGGAAAAGAATAAAAATAATTTTTAATGTTATCTTGCTGGTAAATAGCTTCCCATCCTGCTAGTATGTAGCCCCCCCATCCTACTGGTACATAGCCTCCCATTCTGCTGGTATATGGCCTTCCATTCTGCTGATATATAGCCCGCCATCCTGCTGGGACATAGCCCCCAACGTCCTGCTGGTACATAGCTCCCACCATCCTGCTAGTACATAGCTCTCCATCCTGCTCGATCATTGCTCCCCATCCTGCTGATATATGCCCCCATCCTGCTGATATATAGCCCTCCATCCAGCTGTTGCATAGCCTGTCATCCTGCTGGTAAATGTTCCCCATCCTGCTGGTACATAGAACCCCATACTGCTGGTAAAAAAAACCCCATCCTGCTAGTATATAGCCCGACATCATGCTGGTACATAGCCCCCCATCCTAGATAGAGCCACCCCCAACATTCTGGATATGGCCCCTCATCACAGTATCACCCCCTGCTGCCACACACACAATAATAATTAAATATGTAAGTCACCCTTAGTAGCTTCCTACTAAGTGCTGGATAAAATCAGCATTGATGTCAATTGAAGAGATCCAGAACAATTGAAATAAAGAAATATTGGTATGTTCTACATTTCGAAGTGTGTCCCCACTTCTTCATCAGGAAATCCACCAAGTGGACAGTAGAGCGGATTTTATCCACTATCAATTTTGTTCCTACATTCTTGGTCAGTCAAACTGTAGAAAACGCTTGTAAAATGAAGTTCTATAGTTGTGGTTCTAGAAAAAGGACTGCCTATTCTTAGGAGAAGCCATTAAAATCAGATCAGTGGGAATCAGACTCTAAGCACCCCCCAATCAGTTGAATAAAGGGGCCTTGATGTTTCAGCAAACAGCACATCTATATCCATGCTAACAAATTGTGCGAAATGTTGTAGATCAAAGCAATTCAATCAACTGAATAGGACTTAGCAGCAACGATGAGCACAGTCACTACTAAAAGAACAGAGTTGTGACTAATAATAATAATAATAATAATAATAATAACAATTTTATTTATTTAGCGCCAACATATTACGCAACACTTTACAAATCGGAGGGGACACGTACACACAATATGAGACAATACAGAGTAACAAAAATTCAAAACCATGAGGAATGAGGTCCCTGCCTGAAAGCTTACAATCTAGAGGAAATAAGGGAGGTACAAAAGGTAACAGTAACAAATGATGTCATATATGGTCCAGCCATCAATATAATAATTAGGGGAATCACGTAACGCTGCATGAACCGGTCATCGGTCGGGATCTGTATAAGTACAGATAAAGTGCTATATTATGCATGGGGGACAGACAGACAGTTTGCAGGTGCAAACGGATGACACAAGAGGCCATATTTGGAAAAGGGAAGATAGAAATAGTTAGACAAGTGAGGTGAGGTGATAGGCCAGTCTAAAGAGATGTGTTTTTAAGGCTCGCTTAAAACTATTGGTATTGGGAATTAATTGAATTGTTTTTAGTAACCCATTCCAAAGAATTGGTGCAGCTCGTGAGAAGTCCTGGAGAAGGGAGTGGAAGGTTCAGATTGTAGCTGATGTCAGTCTTAGGTCACTTGCGGAGTGGAGGGCACGTGTAGGGCGATAGACAGAGATGAGAGAGGAGATGTTGGGTGGAGCAGAACTGTTGAGGGCTTTGTGGGTGAGAGTGATAATTTTATATTGTACTCTTTAGCAGATTGGCAACCATTACAATGACTGCCCCAGGATAGAGGCATCGGTATAGCAGTTGGAGAGGAAAATGATCATGGCTGCTGCATTCAGGATGGATTGGAGAGGAGAGCGTTTTGTAAGAGGGAGACCAATTAATAGAGAATTTCAGTAATCCAGGCGTGAATGAATAAAGGCAACAGTTAGACTTTTTGCAGAGTCAACAGTAAGAAAAGGTTGAATTCTAGAGATGTTTTTGAGGTGTAGGTGACATGAGCGAGTGAGAGACCGGATTTGGGGAGAGAAGGAGAGATCCGAGTCAAATATAAAGCCAAGACAGCGGGTGTATTGCTGAGGAGTAACAGTAGAACCACATACAGAAATGGCAATATTAGGTTTCGGAAGATTAGGAGAGGGAGGAAACACGAGAAGTTCAGTTTTTGACAGATTCAATTTAAGGTAATGAGAAGACATGATGTTAGAAACAGCAGACAATCACTGGTATTTTGTAGTAATGTGGAAGTGATGTCAGGAAAAAAGCTGTATAACTGGGTGTCGTCAGCATAGAGATGGTACTGAAAACCAAATCTACTGATGGTTTGTCCAATGATGACTAATAAACAATGAATAGAACATGGCACCTGCTGGACCACCCAAAGCCACTTCAATCAGCCAATTTGAGCTGGTGCTGAGAGTAGAAAGCCCACAGCAATTAGCTAACCAACCAATGGAAAACAATTTATGATTTCCTGCAATGCTGAGAGAAGTTTCTCTATATCCTAGTTTGCTAATATTTAATATAAGAGCAGACAATAGAGGTGTCATAAAACACTACTCACAACAAATATGGATAAATGAATGGAAGAGAAAACTCACTTATGGGGTTATAACCAAAAGGTTAAAGCAGATTTCACAGTGCGAACAATATCATTCATTATTATTTAGAAATCATAGACCCAAGGAGGCTGGTAAGCCTCTAAAATCAATATCAAAATGAATCATACTTCTTAAATTAAAATAAATGTTTTATGAACCCAGCTACAGCTGGGAAATGTTCATAAAAATTATACAGATATTAATTGACTCTTAACATAAGTAAAACAGTCTCAACAGGGCTAAGAAATCTATTTAAATGTTCATTTTTATAATTAGGCCTTTTCATCTTCCAGATAAAATTTGGAGAAATAATAGTTATCTATATCTTTACCCGATATATAAAAAAAGATATAGATGATACCGTCAACAACTATTTTTCAGAAAATGACATTAATGGCATCTCTATATATAAACCTTGTGTCTTGCTTTTAAGGCCGTCTTGAGAGGGCGCCTCATACAACTCAACCACATACTTAAAAGGCTCAACAGAAAGAAAACAGAAAATATTATTAAACATATAGATCAACTAGAGCTTCTTCAACAACAAAACCCTTTTCAAACATTACATTTACAAATTATGATCCCTCCTTACAGAAGAATTTGACAAAATCATTCAAAGAGTTAAAACTAATTATTACCATTCTAACAACAAACCTTCTAAAGTGTTTGCTAAAAGACTCAAACAACAAAGATCCAAAACAACTATCTTACAAATAAAAAACTATTTAGGACACATATGTAGACACCCGAGAGATATTTCGAAGGCATTTGCCATGTATTGTACCAAATTATACAATTTAAAAGACGACCCAAGTACATCAGAACCAGACGAAAAATCTATTAACACTTTTTTAGACTTTCTTCAATCACCATCACTTTCTAAAGCAGATTTGGATAATTTACATTGCCCTTATACAGATTTTGAAGTTTTAAAAGTAACTAAAACCTTAAGAAAAGCTCTAGAGCCTGACTTTGATATCTCGTTAACTCCATACCTAACAAAATTAGCAAACCAATCAGCCCAAGACACCTATTTGCAAGAAGAGATGTTAGAAGCAACGAATATGGTCCGTCCCAAAGGGAAAGGAAGCTTGGAAGATATTAAAAATTACAGAACATTTCTTTATTGAATACAGATACTAAAATTTTAGCCAAATTATATGCCAATACATTACAAATTTATATTTCTATCTTAATAAACCAGGATCAAGTTGGGTTTATCCCCAGAAGAAATACTTCAGAAGCCACAAGGAGGACAATAAATCTAATATCAATGATCGAAAATAACAACATCCCAGCGGCCCTAGTGGCTCTAGATGCTGAAAAAGCATTTGATAGAGTCCACTGGGGCTTCCTGTTTAAAGTCCTCAAAAAATTTGGCCTAAAAGGGAACATTTTTAACTCCATTAGTGCCCTATATACAACCCCATCCGCTAAAATACACATTAATAATTACTTTTCCAATAAATTTCCCCTCTCGAACGGTATGAGGTAGCGTTGTCCCTTGTCCCCGACGTTATTTGCCTTTTTTTTATCGAACCATTGGAGGAGTGAATAAGGTTAAACGGAAGTATTAGGGGTATCCCCATGAACCATAAACAGTATAAAATCTTATTATTTGCAGATGATATCTTGATTTCAGTTATAGATCCTGTTAACTTGATTATACAATTAATTGCAACATTAAACTCATTCTCAAACCTTTCCTTATATAAAATCAATCATAGTAAATCTCAGCTAATGGACTTCAACTTGGATAAACCAACACAAGATATTATCGTTAATGAGTTTAACTTCACCCGTCAACCCAACCAAATCTCCTATTAAGGCATTTTCTTAATTAAGCCCCTTTCCACTATAGTGCATGAAAGTTTCTCAACACTACACAAGACATACCAATTTGACCTTTCAAATCTCTCTAAAATAGAACTTTCTTGGATTGGTAAAATCACAGCATTTAAGATGATGTGTCTCCCTAAATTTTTATACGTCATTTGCTCCATTCCTTTGTCCATCCTTAAATCATGGTTTCAAAAGTTTCAAAAACAATTGGCTGCCATTATTTGGAACGGAGGGAAACCTAGAGTTGCTAGATCCATTTTTAAGAAGCATAAAAAAAGAGGAGGCCTGGGGCTCCCTAACTTATACTGTTACCACCCGCTTTTCTAGTAAAACTTAGCCAGGAAGGGCTTTTGAGTTCCGACACACTCCCACGGGTTACCATAGAAAGAAACCTAAATAAAAACAAGTACCTCACCTCCACAATTATCGCTTTTTTATGTAATTTGTCAAAGTCAACGCCAAAATCTCCTGTACTTAAGGCGACAATCATGGCCTGGAGATAACTTTTTAATAAATCAAAACAATTCTTCATTTCTACCAGACCAAAACATATCCCCTTGGAAGTAATGGAAATTCTCATCCCCAATTTAAATTTATCTACCTGGATTTCCCAAGGCATTACTAATCTAAGGGATTTTTTTTGAGGGAAGACCGTATTCTTCCATTTCAATCTATGCAGTTTAAATTTAAACTATTGAATAAAGATATAGACGCTGGTCACTAATCAATGATTACCTGATAGATAGTAATATCTCTTTTTTCTTTCCTCAGAATGTCTCTAATCTTCTAAATCAGAGGTCCCCAACTCCAGGCCTCAAGGCCCACCAACAGTGCATGTTTTCAGGATTTCCTTGGCATTTGACAATTGGATTCACCACCTGTGCAGGAGTTTGAATTACCAACTGTCAAATTTCTAGGGAAATAATGAAAACCTGGACCGTTGGTGGGCCTTGAGGACTGGAGTTGGGGACCTCTGTTCTAAATGATCCATTTAATTTGAATTTATGGAAGACTAGTATTATTTATCAGGTTTTCAATTTGGACCTGGATATACAGTTCGGGACAAATATAACCTCATGGGAAAGAGAACTGCAAATAAAGATAGATAAGAAACAACTCTCAAGAGCCCTAATTGCTTCATGCTCAAACACTTACTGTATAACCTTACAGGAAGCATATTTCAAACTTCTAGTTAGATGGTGTCTATCACCCCAGAGATTAAACATAATTTCTTCATCCCAGTCCCCTCTCTGATGGAGGAATTGTGGCGGATTGGGTAAGTTTTCCCACATTTTTTGGAAGTGTCCAGTTCTTAATAGTTTCTGGACAGAAATCGAATCTTTAATTCAAAAAGTAACTAAATTTAAAATATATCTATCTTCACAAATTGTTCTATTTATCATAGAACTTGAAGATATTCCTACAAAATTCAAACAATAATTTGCGAAATCCTTCTCACTTCAAAGCTACTGATTGCCTCCAAGTGTAGACAAATAACACCTCCTAACGTGTCGGACGTAATTGACAGAGTATCCTCCCATAATACATTGGAATTTAATTTTGTTTTAAGAAATAAAGAGCATAAAAAATATACCGTATATACTCGTGTATAAGCCGAGTTTTTCAGCACAAAAATTGGGCTGAAAAGTCCCCCCCTCGGCTTATACACGAGTCACTATACAGGGTGAGTGGGGTGGGGGCTGTGTCGGGCTGGGGAGGCAGGAGGAGGCGGTGGGGATACTGTATATTGAGCGGCCCTTCACGTGGGCCTGCTCATTACATATGCACTGCATCCCCCTGTCAATCAGCGCTAGGGGGAGCAGTGCATATCGGTAGATAATGCCCCCAAACTGCTGGCACACGTCCCCCCTGTTGTAAGGCCCCCCCTGCTGAATACTTACCATCCCTGGTCTTCAGCAGCACCTCCTCTGTGCTCCGGTCCTCTGTGCTCCGGTCCTCTGTGCTCCGGTCCTCTGTGCTCCGGTCCTCCGTGGTCCCGTCCTCCGTGGTCCGTTCCCCGGCTGTATCATGTGACCGGCCGGGTCGCAGAAGCGATGATGTCATCGCTTCTGCGACTCGCGGGGACCCCGGATGCAGCCGTGGACGGCAGCACAGAGGACGGGACCAAGGTGGACCGAAGCACAGAGGACCGGCGCGGAGGTGCTGCTTAAGACCAGGGATGGTAAGTAATCAGCAGGGGGGCCTTACAACAGGGGGGGACGTGTGCCAGCATTTGTGTGGAATCTGTGGGGCTGCAATACCACTGGGGCTGCAAAACCACTGGGGCTGCTGTATACACCACTGGCACTGCAATACCACTGGGGCTGCTGTATATAGGGGCTGCAATACCACTGGGGCTGCTGTATATAGGGGCTGCTGTATACACCACTGGGGCTGCAATACCACTGGGGCTGCTGTATATAGGGGCTGCAATACCACTGGGGCTGCTGTATATAGGGGCTGCTGTATACACCACTGGGGCTGCAATACCACTGGGGCTGCTGTATATAGGGGCTGCAAAACCACTGGGGCTGCAATACCACTGGGGCTGCTGTATATAGGGGCTGCTGTATACACCACTGGGGCTGCAATACCACTGGGGCTGCTGTATATAGGGGCTGCAATACCACTGGGGCTACAATACCACTGGGGCTGCTGTATATTCCACTGGGGGCTGCTGTATATACCAATGGGGCTGCTGTATATACCACTGGGAGCTGCTGTATATACCACTGGGGGCTGCTGTATATCATACTGCTGGGGCCTGTATACCACTGCTGGGGGCTGTATACCTGTGCTGGGGTCCACCCTCGGCTTATACGCGAGTCAATAGATTTTCCCAGGTTTTGGGGGCAAAAGTAGGGGGGTCGGCTTATAAACGGGTCGGCTTATACACGAGTATATACGGTAAACTGCATTGGGACCCGTGGACTGACATCTTTACACTGAACCTACGACTAATTGAACCTGATTGATATCATATGTTTGCTTTTTGATATTTACCCCAACAGGATTCCTTCTAATTTATATTTTTTTTAAAGTTTGTTGATTAGGGTTCATACAGTTGTGGCCAAAAGTATTGACACCCTTGCAATTCTGTCAGATAATAATCAGTTTCTTCCTGAAAATGATTGCAATCACAAATTCTTTGGTATTATTATCTTCATTTAATTTGTCTTCAATGAAAAAAACACAAAAGAGAATGAAGCAAAAAGCAAAATATTGATCATTTCACACAAAACTCCAAAAATGGGCCAGACAAAAGTATTGGCACCCTCAGCCTAATACTTGGTTGCACAACCTTTAGCCAAAATAACTGCGATCAACCGCTTCCGGTAACCATCAATGAGTTTCTTACAATGCTCTGCTGGAATTTTAGACCATTCTTCTTTGGCAAACTGCTCCAGGTCCCTGATATTTGAAGGGGGCCTTCTCCAAACTGCCATTTTTAGATCTCTCCACAGGTGTTCTATGGGATTCAGGTCTGGTCTCATTGCTGGCCACCTTAGAAGTCTCCAGTGCTTGCTCTCAAACCATTTTCTAGTGCTTTTTGAAGTGTGTTTTGGGTCATTGTCCTGCTGGAAAACCCATGACCTCTGAGGGAGACCCAGCTTTCTCACACTGGGTCCTACATTATGCTGCAAAATTTGTTGGTAGACTTCAGACTTCATAATGCCATGCACACGGTCAAGCAGTCAAGTGCCAGAGGCAGCAAAGCAACCCCAAAACATCAGGGAACCTCCGCCATGTTTGACTGTAGGGACTATGTTCTTTTCTTTGAATGCCTCTTTTTTTCTCCTGTAAACTCTATGTTGATGCCTTTGCCCAAAAAGCTCTACTTTTGTCTCATCGGACCAGAGAACATTCTTCCAAAACATTTTAGGCTTTCTCAGGTAAGTTTTGGCAAACTCCAGCCTGGCTTTTTTGTGTCTCGGGGTAAGAAGTGGGGTCTTCCTGGGTCTCCTACCATACAGTCCCTTTTCATTCAGACGCCGACGGATAGTACGGTTGACACTGTCATGCCCTTGGACTGCAGGTTATATCATATTCACCGAATGGACTTAAAAACATTGAAAAAAACTCACCAAAATTTGCCAGGTAAATACCCATTGCACTTAGCAGCGGCTGCCAGCTCCTCTGAGAGGCAACACAGGTGTCTGTATGCCGGTACTCAATCACCTACAACCCACAGTGGGGGCGGTTGTGACACCAGCGTCCTGCCATACTGTCAGGGAGGGGACTGGTGGCATTTAAAGACACGAGGTTACCAAGGGCTCTGCCATTCACGGTACATGCAAGGCATAGTCTCAGAGCAGCCTATTGGTCACGCCCTTCTATTAGATCAGGAGGGCTGCTCCGCACTGATTACATGCCTCACAAAATGACAGACGCCCCCCAGAGGGCTCAGCCTCATACTGCAGATTTAGTGTTTTATTGCATTTTTTTTATCTGCAGTATGAGGCTGAGCCCTCTGGGGGGCGTCTGTCATTTTGTGAGGCATGTAATCAGTGCGGAGCAGCCCGCCTGATCTAATAGAAGGGCGTGACCAATAGGCTGCTCTGAGACTATGCCTTGCATGTACCGTGAATGGCAGAGCCCTTGGTAACCTCGTGTCTTTAAATGCCACCAGTCCCCTCCCTGACAGTATGGCAGGACGCTGGTGTCACAACCGCCCCCACTGTGGGTTGTAGGTGATTGAGTACCGGCATACAGACACCTGTGTTGCCTCTCAGAGGAGCTGGCAGCCGCTGCTAAGTGCAATGGGTATTTACCTGGCAAATTTTGGTGAGTTTTTTTCCCTTGGACTGCAGGGCAGCTTGAACTTGTTTGGATGTCAGTCGAGGTTCTTTATCCACCATCCGCACAATCTTGCGTTGAAATCTCTCGTCAATTTTTCTTTTCCATCCCCATCTAGGGAGGTTAGCCACAGTGCCATGGGCTTTAAACTACTTGATGATACTGCGCACGGTAGACACAGGACCATTCAGGTCTTTGGAGAAGGACTTGTAACCTTGAGATTGCTCATGCTTTCTCACAATTTGGTTTCTCAAGTCCTCAGACAGTTCTTTGGTCTTATTTCTTTTCTCCATGCTCAATGTGGTACACACAAGGACACAGGACAGAGTTTGAGTCAACTGTAATCCATGTCAACTGGCTGCAAGTGTGATTTAGTTATTGCCAACACCTGTTAGGTGCCACAGGTAAGTTACAGGTGCTGTTAATTACACAAATTAGAGAAGCATCACATGATTTTTCTAACAGTACCATTACTTTTGTCCACCCCCTTTTTTATGTTTAGTGTGGAATTATATCCAATTTAGCTTTAGGACAATTCTTTTTGTGTTTTTTCATTGAAGACAAATTAAATGAAGATAATAATACCAAAGAATTTGTGATTGCAATCATTTTCAGGAAGAAACTGAGCATTGTCTGACAGAATTACAGGGGTGTCAATACTTTTCGCCACAACTGTAAGTATTGTAATAGTCAATTAATATGTTTAAGTTACTATTTGCTTTAGGACTTATATATACTCTCTTATGACTGTATTTTGTTCCCCATTTTATGACCTTAGCTGTAACTGCTTCTTTGTTCTCCCTAACCTTTTTTTCTTCTTTCCTTACTTCTTGTTCCCCCCTCCCCCATTGTACCTTGCTTTACCTCAATGGTTTTTATAGTTGTACCTTAAAATACCTTAATAAAAATATCTTTGAACAAGAAATCTATTTAAAAATGTATACAGTTTATTTTGTGAAATCCGGTGACAGAAGAGGTAGCAATCACACTAAGCGTCTGGTACCTGAGTGCTTGCACTTCCACTTAAAGCACGAATCGATGGCTAACTTAAAAAGTAGCCTATGATTCTGATCCTGAATGCAGTATGAGGTATGTATCTACAGTGGTGTTCATACTGATTGTATATGTATACAAACTGACCTGTTGGAGAGTTTGAGGTCTGTACGACCTAATGTTTTATTCACTTTAATATAATTCTCTCTATTTTTACATATAGGTGATAATCTCACTGAAGAGTTTAAAAAAATAAATCCATTACAGAAAGTTCCAGTCCTAAGAGATGGAGAATTCACACTAGTTGAAGGGTAGATATAAACTTTTTATATTAATTCTATAGTTTATTTTCCTACACTCTAAGTCTGTTTGTTATTTTTTTTAAGTGTATATTGTACTCATTTCCAGTACTGCTATCTTGTGTTACCTAATACAAAAATTTAAAACTCCGGACCACTGGTACCCATTGGACATTCAAACACGTGAACGTGTTGATGAATATCTTGTATGGCAGCACACCAACACACGTCCTCATGGCAGTAGAGTCTTCTGGGTTAAGGTAAGTTTTTTCAGTCCAATATGTGCAGGTTATATAACTTCTTCTAGAATCAGTAGTATTGCTGTAGAGGAGACAGAGGTAGCAGTCACACCAAGGCAATAAACCATACATGGTAAGAGGGGGATCCTTTTAAACATTTTACATTGAGGCCAAGGAGCTTTAATCCCTAGAACAGTGGTCCCCAAACTTTCATATGTTAAGAGCCACATTCAGATGAGAAAGCATCACAAGCCATTTCCAGAGACCCCCGACCTCTATCGCATCCAGGTAGTGACTTCTAGCTTCAAATGTTACATGCATAGACAAATTATTGGTATAATTACAGCCAAAGCTTTCCCATAGAAATCACACAGAGGCAATATCCAGGTTTTCCCTTTTTACTCTCATTGGGTATTCTAGCATTAAGCACTCCCACCACTATCCAGCTTCAATCATCTCCTCTATCTGGCAGTAACATCTTATCTCCAGTTTACTACTTGATTTCTCTTTCCAACTCTCTCCAACCCCAAGCCCAGTAAATGTTCATCCAGATCTGCTCTTCAGTTCAAACTACTCACAAAAGTAACTATCTGGAGACATGCTCTTCTTAGCTATTTGCTAAACCTGGTTCTGATGCTCCAAGCTGTCAAATGGCTGCAAGCCACACATCATGGGTCCCCCAGCCACATGTGGTTCCCAAGCCACAGGTTAAAGACCCCTGCCCTAGAAGACAAAACATAAAAATAATACATACATTTGGTTTTATTATAATCAAAGTAATCTCACAGAATAAAGCAGCCCTTGTATGACAATATTATTAAACATTAGCATTTTAGAATATTATTTTATAATGTCATGTTTATGTCCCGTATTGGCTTTGGGTGATAGTGATGGAAGTTCTGGATTGACCCAAGAACATTTATGGGCCTAATACCCTACATGTACAGTAGCTATGACCTACCATAGCAGATGCAGCAGTAAAATACTGTCATCCATAAAAATACTAAATTATTCTCTTGGTCCTTAAAGGTCAGAATAGCTCATTCCTTAATAGATTAGTGAAAAATGTTTCAACTTCCCAAACATAGCACAGATATGTTTGGTTGGATTCAACCGCATATTGTGTTTGACCCAGACTCGTCCTTCTGCTATACAAAACTGATTAACTACGAGCATATATCTGCCTACAGCTAGCTTTTACTACCAACTATAAATCATTGCTTCTTCATATTTTAATATTGTCTCAGCTGTTGGTTCTGTTTAAATGTCTGCACATCTGGACTTTTATGCTTAGATTGTGCACTTATGTCATGTCTTTTATTATGCTATGCAGGGCTGCCACTAGAAATTTTGGGGCCCCTTACTAGCAAAATTTTGGGGCCCCCCTGAGACTCCACCCCAACTCCGCCTCTACCCACACTCCGCCTCCATCCAGGTTCCGCCTCCACCCACGCTCCGCCTCCACCCATCAAACCTTCCATAGTTTCACCACCCACTATGGGAAAAACTCCCTTTCTGCACCACGTCCTCGCCAATCACTCATTAATCTCTTTCTATACATTGTTCTTTATCAGAGCTGTGGAGGGATGTGAATAATAAATGCCACATGAGGCAGAATAATACTGGTGCTGTTATTCATCACCTTGTACAGGGGTGGGGAAGCTGTTGGAGGGACATTTGGAAATTACTACTGTCATTTAGGGCGCACATCACCATGAAAATTACCCGGCTACATTAAATTAATTAACTCACCTAATTTGATGGCTGCAGCTGCTTCTCTGTGTCCTGCGATGTTCAGTGATATCTGATCTTCCAGGTTTGCGTTGGTCTGGAGCGCAGTCGACTCTGTGACAATAAGTTTTGTAAATCAAATACATGACATAGGAAATTGTTATGTATAGTGAAGTGAGCTCTGGAGCCAGGGGTCACAAGCTTCCAGAAAATGGCAGCGGATCTCGATTACTTATTATTATCAGAGACTCTGGAGAAGAATGCTACAGGCAAAGGCAGCCAAGACTATAAGAGCGGGAGCGGCATCTGCTGGGGGTTACCACTGGAACATACACTTTGTACGCACGCAGCTCAGCTCCGTACATCTCATACGCACACGGCTCCGCTCCACACACATCATACATCCACGACTCCGCTCCGTACACCTCGTACACACTCGACTCTGCTCCGTACACCTCGTACACACTCGACTCTGCTCCGTACACCTCGTACACACTCGACTCTGCTCCGTACACCTCGTACACACTCGACTCTGCTCTGTACACCTCATACATAAGTGGCTCTGATCTGTACACCTCGTACACGTTGTTCCACTCCGTACACCTTGTACGCACGCAGCTCAGCTCCGTACACCTCATACGCACACGGCTCCGCTCTGTACACCTCGTACACACTCGACTCTGCTCCGTACACCTCGTACACACTCAACTCTGCTCCGTACACCTCGTACACACTCAACTCTGCTCCGTACACCTCGTACACACTCAACTCTGCTCCGTACACCTCGTACACACTCAACTCTGCTCCGTACACCTCGTACACACTCGACTCTGCTCCGTACACCTCGTACACACTCGACTCTGCTCCGTACACCTCATACACACTCGACTCTGCTCCGTACACCTCGTACACACTCAACTCTGCTCCGTACACCCTCGACTCTGCTCTGTACACCTCGTACACACACGGCTCCGCTCCGTACACCTCGTACACACTCGACTCTGCTCCGTACACCTTGTACACACTCGACTCTGCTCTGTACACCTCGTACACACACGGCTCTGCTCCGTACACCTCGTACACAGACGGCTCTGCTCCGTACACCTCGTACACACAAAACTCTGCTCTGTACACCTCGTACACACACGGCTCCGCTCCGTACACCTCGTACACAGACGGCTCTGCTCCGTACACCTTGTACACAGACGGCTCTGCTCCATACACCTCGTACACACACGGCTCCGCTCCGTACACCTCGTACACACTCGGCTCTGCTCCGTACACCTCGTACACAGACGGCTCTGCTCCGTACACCTCGTACACACACGACTCTGCTCCGTACACCTCGTACACACACGGCTCCGCTCCGTACACCTCGTACACACTCGGCTCTGCTCCGTACACCTCGTACACAGACGGCTCTGCTCCGTACACCTCGTACACAGACGGCTCTGCTCCGTACACCTTGTACACACACGGCTCCGCTCCATACACCTCGTACACACACGGCTCTGCTCCGTACACCTCGTACACACTCGACTCTGCTCCGTACACCTCATACACACTCGACTCTGCTCCGTACACCTCGTACACACTCGGCTCTGCACACCTCGTACATAAGTGGCTCTGATCTGTACACCTCGTACACGTTATTCCACTCCGTACACCTCGTATGCACGCAGCTCAGCTCCGTACACCTCATACGCACACGGCTCCGCTCCACACACATCATACATACATGGCTCCGCTCCGTACACCTCGTATACATTCGGCTCTGCTACATCCACACTGTAAATCCATCCTGACCACAGATACACTTTACCTCATCCAGCACCATGACAACTGAGGAGCTGATCATGTGACCCTTGACTCCTCCCCTCCAAGTGACATCATCACAGGTCCTGTAAGAACAGAGCAGCTATGTAGCGTACTGCTCTGCAGGTGGAGAACAATGGGGGGGGATCCCGACCTTGGGCACTGCAGCAGGCACCCCCAAAACTGCTGCCCACAGGCCCCATGACACAGACAGCAGCAGAGGGAGAGTGGGCGGGCCAGGGCCCCTGCACTGTGAGGCTGATGTGTGTGTATGTGATGTCACATACACACTGAGTCACACTGTGGGCGGGTGCTGGTAGTGGTGCCGCTCAAGAGTAGGAGAGTCAGCTGTATGTTACAGGCTGTGCTGCGCCCCTGTGCACTGAGGCCTGGGATGAGCGTGGATGGGCGGGCCCCCACAGGATAATAGAGGGTGGGCGTGCCTGGGCGGTTCCCTGTGGCTGCCCAGCCCCAGCCTGTGTCTGTGTGTGTGACGGTCCCAGCCAGGCTCCCAGCAGGCCAGGTCCGGCCTGGTGGCGTGGGGTGGACGGACGGGGGCACCGTACACCGCGTGCTCATTGCAGCAGTGTTTGAGCAATGGCACGGGCCGGCCGGCACCGCACTCTGCGGGAGCAGGATGATGATTGAGCATCATCATCATGAGTTATGACAGTGTGCAGCTGCTCAACGCTTTGCTGCGCCTGCGCTGGCTGGCCGCGCCGGCGCCGTTCTGGCAAAGAGCAGCAGCACAGTCAGTCTCGTCACTCTCAGCCTTGCCCCGCCCCTGGCTGGTGACTCAAGAGTCAGGCAGTGCTGCGTAGGAACTAGTCTGTGCCACTGCTGCTGGCCAAAGGGGGCGGGCATCATTGCTCCAAATGGCCCCGCCCACAGCCAGTGCGCCCGGGCCCCCCCCCTGCTGTTTGTATGGCCACGCCCCCTCCACTTTTCGCCGGGCCCCATACAGCTGTATGGCTTATAATGCCCTATTGGCGGCCCTGATGCTATGCCTTTGCTTTACCTTGCCATGCATTTGATCATTAAAGGGAAATTCTAAATTTTATGGCATATCAAGAGATTATTCCATTAATATATAAAATATGTGAATCCTACCAATGAGATTTGCATTTCCTCGAGAACGAGGTCCTTACTTGTTCTATTGTCTGTGGAAAGGTAGGCGAAATTCACATTTATTTGTAAGGCCATTTCTATCGTCTCTCCATTGTCAGCAGCACCGGATTGGCCAACCAGCTTCAGAACAGATTTTTCTTATTTTAAAGCATAGCTCTTGCAAATAGCACACACTCCTTCTATAGATAACTAGCCACACCAAGACTGAGGAGTGGCCGGTAATCTAGTCAATAAACTGTACAGAATAGACATCAGTCCATTTGAAAGAATATAGGATTGCATATTGCAAATATGCTTGTTTCAATAAACAATTTGCAGTTTTATCCATTAATGAACATTAGGCTGGGATCACACTTGAGCCTTGGATCCGTTAAAAGGTACGATTTTTCAAAGTTGAACATGTTGAAAAATGCATCTGTTAACGGATCCATAGGCTCCAATGCAAAAAAAACGCAGTATTAAAGTGCACTGCTTTTGGGGGCTTTTCCCAAAACACATGCGTGTTTTTAACATGGGCTCCTATGGGAAACGCGTGCGTTAACGCTTCATCAAAATGACAACAGAAAAAAAAATGGCAAGCAGTAACGGTGTCTTCTATAAAACTGTCTCCCAAGTGTGACCCCATCCTTAGTCAATCCTTTTGAATCTTGCTATCACATTAGGCAGGGGCATTTACCATGACAGCAATCAGATTCATGTGCTTGTCAGAGGTATCTGACATGGTAAACTGCTGTGCTCAGAGGTATGTCCAATCGCAGCAGTTAGACTTTGGTATCTGCTTTATAACACTTCCAGCACATACTCAGTGTAGAGCAGTCTCAGTTCCAGAGCTTTCTCCATACAAGCAGTGTGCACAGAAATGATTAAGTCACCAAGATGCAATAGTTCAAATAGTACAACTAGTGATGGGCGAACATGCTTGACACTGATCGAAACTCGATCAGGCATTGGGGTGCTCAGGCTCACTCAAATGAGTATGACGGATTCTCAAGTGTCATAGTTGAGTCCCTGTCCCGCAACTGTTTTTTTAGCCACTAAACCTACAGAGATTGCCTGCCAGTCACAGTAATGGCATAGTCCCTGTTCAATACATATAGAATATTTCCTATGCATATTGCTATTACCGTAGCAGTATTCACTGTAGGAATAGCTGCTTTAGGATGGATAGGTTTCGATTAGAGGCATCTAGGTAGGAATTATAGCCTTACTGTACTTGCTGCTGCACCCTAAAATCAAAAGTCCCTTGTAAGGGCTACATCTATTCTATTCCCATTAATACTGTTGTCTGCTGCAAATATGGCACCCCTGCGTCCAGGAGGCCACAAAGGGAACTGCAGCCAGGCAGGTAGGACATTGTTGAGCAACAACACCCTCACAGCCCACACAACCCACGTGTCAGAGAGGTTACATCCAGCCCTGAGATTAGAGACTATATGAGATCGGAGGGGTGGTGGATCAGAGGAGTGGGTTGGGCACACCAGAAGGTCAGGTGACTGACAGTATATAGTGAGGGGGAGGAGTGAAGGAGTTCAGTAGGCCACAGTAGGCTGAGATGTAAAGACCAAAAGAGCAGGCCAGAGAACAGCAGGAAGTTGAGCTGAAGCTGAGCAGGAGAGAGCCACGCTGCCTGGAAGTGCAGGGCCGAGGAGTGCAGACCCGTACTGAGCCAGTGCGAGCCAGATGGGGGGGAAAGCCCGTCCGACGCTGAAGCCACCAGGAGTGTGAGAGAGCCGAGAGGGACGGTGTAACCCGGGGCCCTAGAACTACAGCTAAAGCAGCTAACTGCAGGCGGAGTGGTCCTTCTATATACAGGAAGGAACAGAAAGGAGAGAGAGCCTGGTATCCTAGTGCTGAGGATTACTGGAGGCTGGGCTAAAGTAGAGTGTCGGCTCTAAAGGGGACCGAAGTTCACCCAGTATCCCCAGACAACACGACGAGGGGTCTGAGTTTCAGACTGGGATCCCTAACCCAAAGGACAGGCAGCTCAGTGACATACTAGGACTCACAGAAGCCCGAGTCACCGCCATACTGTCCAGTGTCGCACAACATAAAGAAAGAGAATGCAACAGCCCGGAAAGGGACACTAACAGACTGTGTGAGGGGTCACAGAGAGAGAGGCCTGGCTGCAGAAGTAGAGAGAACCCGTGTACTTGAATTGTGTACCAACTGCAAATGACTTGTAACCTGCTGAGAGAGAACAACAAAGAGTAAAGCTTTGGAAACCCTGAATTGCCTCTCTTGTTTGCCTCTACCTGCAATCCCATTCTCCCTCATACAGATCCAGCCTGTCAGCACCAGCCAGGAGGAGAGATCCCTGCAGCCTGCAAAGTAAGTGTGCTACAACCTCACCATAGACTTAACTCTTACTGCCCCGGGGGATACAGTTCTCCCCACTGGAACTATACCACCTCTGCTGCCATTCCATCACCCCCGGAGGTTCTGCAGCAGCGGCGGCCCCATCACTGGCCGCACCAAGTGGGTGGCGTCACCCGTGACAAATCCCCTTGTAAATAATTCCCCTTTATTGCCGAGCCAGGGACACGGTCCGGACCAAGCCACCTGTGACATCCCAAGTACCGTCCGGTCCGGTACCGAGTACCCCAGTCCCGTGGGGTCCGACAACCTGGCGGTACTGGGGATGTCACAGGTGGCTTGGTCCGGACCATGTCCCTGGCTCGGCAATAAAGGGGAATTATTTACAAGGGGATTTGTGACGGGTGACACCACCCACTTGGTGCGGCCAGTGATGGGGCCGCCGCTGCTGCAGAACCTCCGGGGGTGATGGAATGGCAGCGGAGGTGGTATAGTTCCAGTGGGGAAACTGTATCCCCCGGGGCAGTAAGAGTTAAGTCTATGGTGAGGTTGTAGCACACTTACTTTGCAGGCTGCAGGGATCTCTCCTCCTGGCTGGTGCTGACAGGCTGGATCTGTATGAGGGAGAATGGGATTGCAGGTAGAGGCAAACAAGAGAGGCAATTCAGGGTTTCCAAAGCTTTACTCTTTGTTGTTCTCTCTCAGCAGGTTACAAGTTATTTGCAGTTGGTACACAATTCAAGTACACGGGTTCTCTCTACTTCTGCAGCCAGGCCTCTCTCTCTGTGACCCCTCACACAGTCTGTTAGTGTCCCTTTCCGGGCTGTTGCATTCTCTTTCTTTATGTTGTGCGACACTGGACAGTATGGCGGTGACTCGGGCTTCTGTGAGTCCTAGTATGTCACTGAGCTGCCTGTCCTTTGGGTTAGGGGTCCCAGTCTGAAACTCAGACCCCTCGTCGTGTTGTCTGGGGATACCGGGTGAACTTCGGTCCCCTTTAGAGTCGACACTCTACTTTAGCCCAGCCTCCAGTAATCCTCAGCACTAGGATACCAGGCTCTCTCTCCTTTCTGTTCCTTCCTGTATATAGGAGGACCACTCCGCCTGCAGTTAGTTGCTTTAGTTGTAGTTCTAGGGCCCCGGGTTACACCGTCCCTCTCGGCTCTCTCACACTCCTGGTGGCTTCAGCGTCGGACGGGCTTTCCCCCCCATCTGGCTCGCACTGGCTCAGTACGGGTCTGCACTCCTCGGCCTTGCACTTCCAGGCAGTGTGGCTCTCTCCTGCTCAGCTTCAGCTCAACTTCCTGCTGTTCTCTGGCCTGCTCTTTTGGTCTTTACATCTCAGCCTACTGTGGCCTACTGAACTCCTTCACTCCTCCCCCTCACTATATACTGTCAGTCACCTGACCTTCTGGTGTGCCCAACCCACTCCTCTGATCCACCACCCCTCCGATCTCATATAGTCTCTAATCTCAGGGCTGGATGTAACCTCTCTGACACGTGGGTTGTGTGGGCTGTGAGGGTGTTGTTGTTCAACAATGTCCTACCTGCCTGGCTGCAGTTCCCTTTGTGGCCTCCTGGACGCAGGGGCGCCACATTCACTATAGGGATAGCTGCTGGAGGAGGGATAGGTTTGGATTAGATGAAAACAGTGAAAGACATAATTTTTCTTTTTAAAGAATTCAGTTACTTAGAGTAGCAGATAAAAAAGGCCAATTATATACCCAACGTCAAGGTGAATATTTCAACTGTGTCTGAACCTGTTGAATGCCTCTTTTAGTGTCAGAAAATGTCTCCTATATATGGACAGAAAGCGACTTGCTAACATAGTCTGTACAGGTCTGTAGTTAGCAGCAGAGTTCTCATCGAGGGATGTTTTTTTTAATAATGGATGTACGCTGGCATGTTTGAAGGAGGAGGGGAAAAAACCAGATGAGAGGGAAAGATTAAATATTTTAGTTAGGTGAGATGTGACAGCTGGGCAAAGGGATTGAAGGATATGTGAGGGAATAGGGTCGCTCGTGCAGGTAGTGAAGCGAGAAGATGCAAGAAGCCAGGTAACTTCTTCCTATGTGACCTGAATCAAAGACCAAAAGTGAGTTGGATAAAGTGAAGGAGGGAAGAAAATGCATGAAGTTCTGAGGCTGTAAGGAAATTTCCTGTCGTATATGGTCAATTTCATCCTTAAAATAGTTGGGCAGATCGTCAGCACTGAGGCTGGTGGTTGGGGCCTGTACTTTTAGACTGAGGAGGGAATAGAATGTGTCAAAGAGTCATTTAGAATTGTTGTAAAAAATAAAATCCAATTTGCGCCATACTGTGTTTACAATAATTTACCCTCGGTATATTTTTGAATTGCTCTCCTTAACCAGTTGTGCCGTCCGCACAACTGGATTAACCTGCACACTTGCGAGGTCTTTGAAATAATGAATTTCACTCTTCTGGTATGGTGTGAATAATGGCGTCTCGGCGTTTTCCTCGGTTGCCCAGGATCACGTGACAGCTCAGGAGGATTATCTAAATGATGTAAGCCAGGTCCTATAGCCCAGAGCAGCTCCACATCCCACTCCCCGCAGGGAGGATATGTAAGGTAATGAAGAAAGGATAGAGTATGTGGTAAGCGCTAGGGAAAAATTACAGCTCCACGGCCAGTAGTAAATTACCTTTAGGCTTTAATAAAAATGTGTACAACACGCGGGTCCGTTAACCACGATGCATTTCAATGCAGTATGCGTCTTTCTCAATTTTCTCACTTTCTTCATTTAGGATTGTTGGTTAGTGATGTGATGAGGATGTTGAAGTAAGCTTGTTTGGAGAAGTAAAGGGCGGTGTTGTATGTTTTCAGCATAAATTTATAATGGATGAAATCTTCGGCCAGATTAGATTGTCTCCAGAGACGGTCTGCGCACCTGGAGCACCGCTGGAGAAACCGTGTTTGCAGTGTGTGCCAGGGTTGCCACTGTCGGTACCGATTTGCTCTAAGTGTAGAAGGTGCAGCTTCATCCAGGGTACTTTGAAGTGTTGAAGTGTTTCATTATAGAGTTTTAGAGCAGAGTCAAGACAAGAGAGGGAGGAGATTGGGGCGAGTGAAGACTGTAGATAGATAGATAGATAGATAGATAGATAGATAGATAGATAGATAAATAGATATTAGAAGCCTGCACACCAGCCCCAGATGTGCTGACTGGTATACAGCCTCTTGTGGTACACCGTATATTGTGCTATATACCTCTCCTGCCTGTATACAGCTAAATTAATCCTTAGAAGGACTGTTGTTTTGTTGGAGATAGATATTAGAAGCCTGTACACCAGCCCCAGATGTGCTGATTGGTATACAGCCTTGTGTGGTACATGAAAGTGTGCTATATACCCTGAATGTCTGCCTGCCTGTATACAGCTATATTAGTCCTCAAAAGGACTGTTTTGATGGATTTTGTATCCCAGCACCTACACTACCTAAAAGACCAAAAATCTGTCCCTCACTCAGCAGCACCTCTCTCTACACTAGCAGACAATGTGGAGCAGAGTGACGAGCACAGCACGGTCAGGTCTTATATAGACCTGATGTCGCTGGACAGCCAGCCAATCACTGCAATGCCACAAATAACATGGCTGTGGCATTACAGTGTGTGGCAGCCAATCCCTGCATATGTATGATTAATGCAAAGCAGTCTGTGGAGCGCTCAGGGAAGGCAGGCAGGGTGAATTATAGATAAAACTTAGCTTTTTATTATTCTCCTTCACAGCCACAACGCGTTTACACTGACACAGCAGTCTTCCTCAGGTGGAATGTTTATTTACATATAAATCCCTGCATATGGGCTGGCTCTGTAAAGAGTGCCAACATGCAGGGAGGTGGACCCGAGCATGAGCCCGAGCATCTCACTGGTACTCGGTGCTTGCTGAGCATCTCGAGTACTGTGGTGCTCCGGCAAGCACTGAGAATCAGCTAACGTGCTCGCTCATCCCTAGTAATCATGCTGTTTGTATGGAGGGTACTGTGGAGGAATTCACTGTGTGTGGTATCATAGAGTATTTGTGGGACACTTTTGTTGGCATTACACTTTGTAGTTGCAATGAGAGGGAATTGCAGGGGCTTCAATAGAGGAAAATTACTTTGTAAGGGCTGCAAAGTTTTGAGACATGTGTGTCGACCCAGGGTCATTGGATGCTCTTGTTCACTGGCCCAAACGCCTTTAGCAAGGCAATGTGGACCAGGGCTAATCCCCAAACTGAACGCCCGAGCTCTTTAACTGTGGATAGAATACTACTCAGACAACACAGGGTGAGGGAATCACAATATTAAGGCTTTATTGGATCCCCAAACAGTTAACAGCATATAACACATAACTAGCAAAACACAACAATGTAACAGGCAACAGAGTCTCAGCCTTCCGCTGGCTCACCAGGGATTAGAATATAGCACAGCAAAGTCTGTAGCCAGGTGACTGGAATGTCCCAACCTGCGTGGCTTCCTTATGCAGTCCTTGTCATCACAGCTGAATCTGATAATTTGATGCTGGAGTCCTTATGGCTTTATAATCCAGGTCCTGATCCCCTTGGTCAGCACCGAAATGCCTAGGCCTGGGGTTATGGCTTGCCAATTGGACCCGAACCAAAATCCCTAGGCTGAGGGCACTATACAGAATCTAACTAACCCTGGTTAATGAACAGCTCTCCTTATATACCCTCAGCCCTCATCGCAGGATATTGGGGACTTCATGATTTGTGGAATAAGACTGTCTTTTCATTGGCTGGGTCTCAAGCCTCATATAACCATTTTTAGTCATATTGCATTCCAGGCATGAGAGAGCCATATACTGATTGATCTAGCAATTAGCACGATACAATAGAATGTTAGTAGGATTAAGTCCTGACAAGGTAGAGCCACATACTCATTGCCATAGCCATACAAATAGATAACATAGTAATACAAAGGGCGGTTAGCATAATTAGGGTTTCTAAGCCTCTGTTCTTCTGACCTTCCGAAGACAAAGAGTTGAGATAATTACATTACACACGGTCAACATTTCCAAACATCTTAAAGACTGGTAAAAACAATGAGTGTCCCCTCACAAGGTAGGAATTAAATCACAATACAAAGAGGCAAGATAATTACATTACATACGTCAACAATGGGTATACAAAATACAGTCATCTACAAGACTCTAGGAACATTGAGTTGGCCGTCACAAGTTTGCAAACCAAAATACAATACTGTCTGGGTTGCATAGGAAATCATCATATGTTCTACATTGAAGGAGTCCATTTCGTCATATACCTCCCCCTTCTTATGTAACCAGACAGGGCAGTCAAATGTTATAAGTCTCTGGTCATCCTTCTCCTCTGGACGGCATTGTCTTTTTTAATGGTGAAGTCAGCAATCGAGGCTTGCATCTATACACCTCCCCCAGATTACCTCTCCTAGGATGGGCAGACATATTGTGGACAAGCACTAAAATGGGATTCAGGAGTTGGGCTCCCATAAACTTCTTGCTATCAATTCCCCCCAGTCAATGGCCACAGTTTGTGTAGGTTTACTCACTGTTGATGGCTTAGAGAATGATGGGGGCTGGGAACATGGTTTATCCTCAGAAAGTGGGGTAGCAAGATCTACATCAGGGTGCTGCTTGGCTTCCTGGATGTGGGTGATGGCTGTGACAAACTGGCTGGATAGTCTTTGTCCTGGGTCAGCACGCAAAACAACAGATGTGGGGGGCTATCCATGAGCCCCAATTCAACCTCCTTAAAGTTAGTCCCTGAAATAACAGGTGTGGGAAGGCTGTCCACAAATCCCACATCAACCTCTTCCTGGGCAGTCTCCACAATAGCTGGCATGGGGACGCTGTCTTTAAGCTCCACATCAACCTCTTCTTGGTTAGTTCCCAAAGCAACAGGGATAGGGACGTTGTCCATAAACTCCAACTTGTCCTCTCCCTGCTCAGGCTCCAAAATAACAGGGGTGGGGATGCTGTCCATACGCTCCAACTCGCCCTCTCCTTGCTCGTTTGCCCCGGCCAGCTGCACACCTTCCAGAAGGATGTCTGAGTACTGACCGTCAACCAGGGAGATGATTAATTGGGAACATGGTACATGGTCTGGAGAAACAATAGCTGGGCTTACCAGGGTGTTGACAGAATCAGTTTCTTGTAGTCCCGGGGCTTGGCAGTCACTGACCTGGACTGGCTGTGCTGGCAGATGAGCTTCAGGCATGGGGCCTTAGTGTTGTTGACAATCTTTGTCTATATGTCTAAGACGTCCACACGTATAACAGCGCCGTGAATTGGGCAAGTCACGGATCCTGTTTGTATATGTTTGTCCTGGTGGGGCTTCTAATGGATAGCAGATTAATCCCACTCGAGCGGCTGGTGGTAGCAGTTAGTGAGCTGGAATTCCCAAAACATGTACCAGAACTCAAGCCCTCTCTTCTCTTGAGGCTTGGGGCCCCAATGTGGCCAACCACTTCTTGATTTGGACTGCTTTGGACCTGGTGGTTTCCCGATATTCACTTAATCCATGATGTGGTACACAATTTACATCCTCTGGTACAACGTCGGTGGGGTCCTCATCATCCTCATCCATCATTCTGGGTATCCCAATGGACCAATTTCTGAATCAAAGCCGACTGAGTGTCAGCGTTCCTGTATTCAATATTTTGCCTCTGGCACAGATCCTGTAGCATCCATTCACTGCTGCGGCCGTATCTCCTCTCCGGCCCTTGTCCCATGGCTGAGCTGGTGGGGTTGGACATGGCAACGTCTGAAACTTGAATGCCTCACCTATGGCCTGCTGAGTATGCATATATGCCTCCCTGGTTGTTGAGCCCTTGGACGGTGTCCACGAACACCAGTCCCCTGCAGCCCCCCTGGATACACCAGGCTGAGTAGTATTCCACTGCTGCCACCAATTGTGGAGACCCGGGGGACAGTGGGTGCTCTTGTCCGCTGACCCAGCTGCCTTTAGTAAGGCAACGTGGACCAGGGCTAATCCTCAAACTGAATGCTCAAGCTCCTTAACAGTGGGCGGAACACTACTCAGACAACACAGGGTGAGGGAATCATTATGTTAAGGCTTTATTTGATCCCCAAACAGTTAACAGCATATAACACATAACCAGCAAAACACAACAATGTAACAGGCAACAGAGTCTCACCCTTCTGCTGGCTCACCAGGGATTAGAATATGGCACAGCAAAATCTGTAGCCAGGTGACTGGATTGTCCAAACCTGCGTGGTCCTTATGCAGTCCTTGTCATCACAGCCGAATCCGATAATTTGATGCTGAAGTCCTTGTGGCTTTATAATCTAGGTCCTGATCCCCTTGGTCGGCACTGAAATGCCTAGGCCTGGGATTATGGCTTGCCAATTGGACCCGAAGATCCTAAATTAGCTGGCTTTTTCAAGTCCAGTGCCACTCTAGCCGGAACCAAAATCCCTAGGCTGAGGGCACTAGACAGAATCTAACTAACCCTGGTTAATGAACAGCTCTCCTTATATACCCTCACCCCTCATCGCAGGATATTGGGGACTTCATGATTGGTGGAATAATACTGTCTTTTCATTGACTGGGTCTCAAGCCTCAAATAACAATTTTTAGTCATATTGCAGTCCAGGCATGAGACAGAGCCACATACTGATTGATCTAGCAACTAGCACGATACAATGGAATGTTAGTAGGATTAAGTCCTGACAAGGTAGTGCCACATACTCATTGCCATAGCCATACAAATAGATAACATAGTAATACAAAGGGCAGTTAGCATAATTAGAGTTTCTAATCCTCTGTTCTTCTGACCTTCCTAAGACAAAGATTTGAGATGATTACATTACACACGGTGAACATTTCCAAACATCTTCAAGACTGGTAAAAACAATGAGTGTCCCCTCACAAGGTAGGAATTAAATCACAATACAAAGAGGCAAGATAATTACATTACATACGTCAACAATGGGTATACAAAATACAGTCATCTACAAGACTCTAGGAACATTGAGTTGGCCGTCACAAGTTTGCAAACCAAAATACAATACTGTCTGGGTTGCATAGGAAATCATCATATGTTCTACATTGAAGGAGTCCATTTCGTCATATACCTCCCCCTTCTTATGTAACCAGACAGGGCAGTCAAATGTTATAAGTCTCTGGTCATCCTTCTCCTCTGGACGGCATTGTCTTTTTTAATGGTGAAGTCAGCAATCGAGGCTTGCATCTATACACCTCCCCCAGATTACCTCTCCTAGGATGGGCAGACATATTGTGGACAAGCACTAAAATGGGATTCAGGAGTTGGGCTCCCATAAACCTCTTGCTATCAATTCCCCCCAGTCAATGGCCACAGTTTGTGTAGGTTTACTCACTGTTGATGGCTTAGAGAATGATGGGGGCTGGGAACATGGTTTATCCTCAGAAAGTGGGGTAGCAAGATCTACATCAGGGTGCTGCTTGGCTTCCTGGATGTGGGTGATGGCTGTGACAAACTGGCTGGATAGTCTTTGTCCTGGGTCAGCACGCAAAACAACAGATGTTTTGCTGTCTGGGTTACATAAGAAATAATCATATGTTCTACATTGAAGGAGTCCATTTCGTCACAACATGCTCTTTTGTTACCCAGATTATTCTTTTTCTTTGGGGAGACAAAATTAGAATTTCTGCTATGGGGCCCCATTACTTTTTTGCACAACACTGGTGGTTGCTAACTTCCTGTCTGTTCTGCCGATTTTT
The DNA here is from genome assembly GCA_033576535.1 of Allobates femoralis. Classification (NCBI taxonomy): domain Eukaryota; kingdom Metazoa; phylum Chordata; class Amphibia; order Anura; family Aromobatidae; genus Allobates; species Allobates femoralis. Next base: position 586,827,335 of record JARQOC010000003.1, read on the forward strand.
GCTGGCTCACAGACCATCCCTGCTAGATCTTTTGCTAGAAATTCAATGAATAACAACTATCTTTGTATGCATGCATATACAAAGAAAACTGTCAATCACTGATAAAACCGCCCACTTGATCAAGAATCCCAGAAAGAACAGGAGTTCAAATGATTAAAACACAGATTCTAACAAAACTACATATCAGTTTAATCAGCTTCCCCTGCTGTATAACATGATGTCTGCAGAGTGAATTGTATTTTCTTGGTGACAGGTTCCCTTTAGCTATAAAGTTTGCCGGCATTTATTACCTTCTTAGTACAAAATGTGGACTACAAATTTGTCAACTATTGATAAAACATTGGGGTCAGGTTCACAAAGACAAGTTTGACACAATTCGTAATACGTTTTATGTGGAAAAAAAAAGCAAAAACATATATATTTTTTTTAAATTTGGTTGCTCCCAGTCAATTATTAATACAGGCAAAAGTGGACTAAAATGTGTTGGTAAAGGTAGATGATAGTAACAATAATTGGAACTAAATGTTAATGTAAGCCTGATTGAGATAGAAAAGGTCATGCCTTACGCCAGGGGTGGGAACCTTTTTACTGATGGGGGCCATTTGGAAATCTCTACCATTCTTCAGAGGCCACACGTACTTATCAGCTTGAAAATTACCCAGTTATATTTGGTTAAACAATCATCTCACCCTATTGTGGTGGCTGGGGCTACTTCTCTTTGGTGCGGCTTTGATGTTCGGTGATATTGATCATGTTGGTTCTTAACTGCTTTTCCAGGTATGCTAGAGCCATAGACATCACAGGAGAGGCTGAGAGTATATACATCACTGGGGAGGCTGAGGCTGGGGCATAGAGATCACTGTGGAGGCTAAGGCTGGGGCATACATATCACAGAGGAGGCTGAGGCTGGGGCATAGGGATCACTGGGGAGGATGAGGTTGGGGTATAGAAATCACTGAGGAGGCTGAGGCTGGGGCATATATATCACTGGGGAGGCTGAGACTATGGCATAGACATCACTGGGGGGCTGGATTAAAGGCAGGTTGTCAGCAAAATACGGATGCTGGCCCGAGCACTGCAGTCCCCAGGAATCTGCCCAGGTGCCACAGAAAAGGTCATCGAGAGCTGCATGCGGTCCCGGGGCCTGAGGTTTCTCACCCCTGACTTAAACCATTAAATACTTAGAATTAAATCTTTTTGGTTTGGAACTTTTCAAATAAGGTAAATGTAATTTTAAATTAGTTTATGACTCCGGTTGTTATGGATCAAGAGGCTTCACCAGAAAAATTGGAGCATGTCCTTGCTGACTTTCAAGCCATCATGGTACAATTGGAGAAGAAATTCTTGCAGGAACGACCATTCCTCGCTGGAGATGAAATAACACTGGCAGATCTTATGGCCATTGAGGATATCATGCAGGTGAGAGAACAGTCTCCCAAAATATCAGAATATTTTTTTTAATATATTAACTTATAGTTTCTTGTGTAACATTTCTTTCTTTAGATTTATCGGTATCCCTCCAGATAGGTGTCTAGACTAGATATCATAAGTGAAGATGTAAAGCTTGGTTTTTGAGGTTTAGATTGTCCAGCAGAGCAAAAGCTTGAGAGTGTTACAAAATATAACTAAAATTAATAGAAAACTAGTTTATTCAATTTGTTTTATGGATTGTTCTTTGCAAGACAATCATAAATCAATCCTTACAGCTGATACCTACTGCCGATCCATGAGCAGCATGCATGAGACCTTAGCTGCTTGATTTTTATCCATACACATTTAACACTGAAATTTGTGGCAGAGAAAAACAAAGTTTAATAGCCACTGAGGACTGAGTCTGCAGGAGACTAGTCAGACAGGGAGGGCTTCTCCCCAACCGCTACTACGGTGTTCATTTTAGGACATGGTCATTTGTCGAAGTCAAAGTCAAAAAAAGCTGTTCCTGATGCCTGATTTTGACTTTGACAAATGACTTTCATAAATGACTTTGACTTCGATAAATGACTATGACTTTGACTCTGATAAATGACTTTGATAATTGACTATGACTTTGACTTTGATAAACCACTTTGACAAATGACTTTGATAAATGACTTTGATTTTGATAAGTGACTTTGACTTTGATAAATAACTTTGACAAATGACTTTGACTTTGATAAATGACTTTGACTTTGATTTTGATAAATGACTTTGCCTTTGATGAATTACTTTGACTTTGATAAATGACTTTAACAGATTAGCATAATTTATTTATTTCTACAGTGGGTCCACTATGGATTCGAACCGTGAATGCTGGCTTCCAAAGGCCAAAAGCTTATCCACTAGACCATCCAGAAACTACTGTGAGAGCTTCCTTTTGGTATACTAACATAGATAACATGCACACAGTCTGTGTGCAGAAATCTGATGACCCTGATGTCTGAGAGCTTCTTACTTGTCGTAGTCAGACTCAACCATGAAAGTCACACATCACATTTATTTCTCATGGAGGTTAGCAGTATAATGAAAGTACAAATCCCCAAGCAGTGCCAATGTTTCCTAGCTTGTTTTTCTGAAGGTATTATAGTTAATAATATAATTATTATCCTCTTAAACAAAACTAATGTTAACATTTTTTTTTATTTTGAAACACTAATTTAGTATATATATATTATATATACTGTATTTACCAGTTTCTGTAAATTTCTATAATTGTTTAAAAAATTGTTTAACAGTATATAATAGTAATATATTTACCAGTGACTGTACATTTGTATAATTGTTTAGTAAATTGTTTAAGAAAATATAATAATAATAATTCATATTGGTAATAAATAAAAAAGCATTCTACAGCAGGTTCAGGATGGATTTGAACCATGAACGCTGGCTTCCAAAGGCAAAATACTTCTCCACTAGCCCACCAAACTAACTGTTAGGAGGAGGAGGTTTTGTTCAGCTAAGAAAATGAACATGCAGGCAGTCTGTTTGCAAAATTGTTCTGTAAAAGAAAACAGGTTGCGCCACACTGCTATAATATTATAAGGTGAGGTAGATTAATATCACCCGGTGCTCACCTGGTACAGTTGTGCCGAGCCGCACAACTAGCTGACGAGCGGGGAACGACTCGCACGGCCACCAGGCCGGAGGGATCCGACACTTGAGGGCTGTGTAGCGATCCTAGATCGTGCAGGCAGAGGACTAGCGAGCCACAGGTCAGGGATGATGGATTAATCCGAGCGAGTTCCTGGAGCCGAGCTGCTCAATAACGCGCTTCCCGGAGGGAAGGCGCAGGCCGTGCATAAAAGAGTATAAGGTGTCAGCGCTCAGATAACAACCAGGACACCGCTCAGCAGATAATTACCTATAAGTTTTATTTGTTCAGTGTAGGATTCCAGACTTCCACAACGCGTTTCAGCGATAAGTGCGCCTTTCTCAAGTGATTACCGGAATCCTCTCATACAAATGTTTATATACACTACACAACATGGGGAAAGGGAAAAGGGGGAGGGATGTGCACAGGTATATGAAAAGATCCGTGGTGGAACATGGGAATGGATCCCTTGATCAATAGCTCATCTGTGTGCATATAAGTTACAATCTACAACACATAAATTGAATTCATTCAGGCAATTAAAATACAACTAAATAATAAAATGATAAAATACTTTCACATATACAACAAAATCAATGATATATTATAATAATGCATGATTAGATCAAGAATACATAACAAAAATTACTGCACAAAAACCATTATTAAATACTAGCTGGGTGTCCGATGCACATGCATCGGGATTCTAGCAGAGCGAGTCTCTGACTCGCAATGGCCGCTTCGCGGCCAATGCTTCGCGCTGCTAAGGCGACTCGCCATGCCCGCTGCGCGGGCATAGCGAGTCGCCTTAGAACTGCTCGCAATGGCCGCTGCGCGGCCAATGCTTCGGGCGTATCCACATGACCACGCTGACTCGCAGCGTGAGCGGACTCAGAAGGGGCAAAAAACCCATTCGTGATTATATAATAGATATAAAGATATGAACTTAAAATTCATAAAATTGGATAAAAACTGTATAAAAACCGTGTTAAAAATACTTTCCTAAAAATTGAGGTTTAAAATTAATTAGTGTTCTCCAAGGTTATATTGAGTCGTTCTGGTGATAAAGTACCCATTTTAAAAATCCAGAAGGATTCTCTTCTGTTCAAAATATGAGTTCTATTAATAATATTATCACCTATCTGTTCAATAATAAGGAGTTTTAATTTGGAAGGGTCTCTATTATGAAATAAGTCAAAGTGCTTGGATACGCTATGTTTTGAAAAACCTATACTAATGTTGTACCTATGTTTGTTTAATCTTGCCCTCATGCTTTGTATGGTCCTTCCTATGTATTGGTGCCCGCATGGGCACTCCAATAAATAGATAACAAACCTAGAGGAGCAATCCAACCTCTGTTTAATTTCATAAATTGAATTAGTGGTATTGGATCTGAAATTTGTTATACCATTAATAATGCTGTTACAGCATTTACATCGGCGAACCCCACATCTGTAACATCCCTTTGAATTATCTGATGGGGATGACACAGATGTGGGTTCTTTGTGATTAATAGACAGAATTTTGCTGGGAGCCAAAATATTATGGAGGTTTCTCCCTCGTCTGAATATGATTTTGGGTTGTTTGGGAATAATTTTTGATAAAATGGGATCTCCCTGTAAAATAAACCAATATTTCTTCAATAAAATATAAATATTTTTGTAGGATTTATTAAAAGTTGTAATCAAATTGCAATTATGGGAGGTTTTAACATTTATAACATCCTCTATAGCTTTCTTTTTATCTCTTAGATTCCCTAGATATTCATGTTGTGTGTAACCCTTACATTTCAGGTATGCATCCTTCAAAAGGTTACTCAGGTATTTTTTAGCTTTAAACCTCTGTTTTAGAGTTCTGGCCTCGGCAAAAAAATCATTGTCTGTGGTGCAATTCTTCCTAATGCGGAGGTATTGTCCGTATGGGATGTTCCTTATCCATGATGGTAGATGGCTGCTATTAAATTCCAAGTAACTATTCACATCCACATTCTTAAAGAATGTGGACGTGCGGAAGTGACCTTCCCGGTTAATCTTAATAAGTAAATCCAAATACTGGATCTGGGTGTTGGAAACATTCATTGAGAAACTCAAGCCCCAATTATTATTATTAAGGTAACCAACGAACTCTCTTGCCTCTTCTTCATTGCCTGACCATAGGAAGAATAGGTCATCTATATATCTTTTATAGAATTTAATATATTTAGTACCTAATAGGGACTGTGCGATGGCCACAGACTTGAAAGCACCCATATATAGACCTGCATAGCTGGGTGCGAATCTAGTGCCCATCGCACAGCCCCTAATTTTAGAAGATTCTAAGTCGGATAGCAACGGTGTTTTTAATCTGTCCGGAGTCGAACTAACACAGGACGAGATCAAACTACTGGGACGAGGATTATCTTTTTGTCCTAAGTCCAATATTAATCCATTTACGCTCTATTTGGATTTTAATGAATATATTAGGAAATTAACGGTACAAAGACATTTCCTTATAGAACTATCAAAAAGGAATCAATTGGAATCAATTTCCACCACAAACAAAAATAAATCTAATGAGGTGATGGCAACTGGGAATGACTTGTATAAAGAGGATACATACAAACACGTAAATCCGTTAATTAAAAGTAATTACTATCCCACACATCACAAAGGTTCTCACCTAGAGACCTTACAGCATTTGGCTCTTAAAGAAATAAGGGATATTAAGGACAATAAACAAAAAGATAACCTTACCAAGGGGGAACGTATCTCGATTAAAAGAATGATAGATAATAAGAATTTAATCATACGACAAGCAGATAAAGGAGGTGGTACAGTTGTTATGAACAGAAGCTGGTATAATACTAAAAGTGAAAAAATATTGCAAGATAGGAATTATTATATAGAACTGGATATCAATCCGTTACAGGATATATTTTTGCAATATAAAATGATGATAAAAACTGCTAAAAAAATGGAAATATTAAATAAAAAGGAGTTTAGGTTTTTAAATATAGAGGAATTTAGAGTTCCACATTTCTACTTCCTCCCACAAATTCATAAATCTATCACTGACCCCCCTGGACGCCCCATAATTTCGGGTATTAATTCTATTACTAGTAACCTGTCCCACTACATTGATCTTTTCTTGCAAAAATATAATATGGAATTACTTTCTTATCTGAAAGACTCCACCCAATTAATAGGACTAGTTACTCAAATGCCACCCCTTCCGGGTGCTCTATTATTTACTCTGGATGTAAATTCATTGTATTCCAATATCCCCCACGATAAAGGGTTAAAAGTTATAGATCGAATTCTATCAAAAGATCAAGCTATACCTATTGCACAGAGACAATTTTTAATGAATGGTATTGAATTTATACTTCATAATAATGTTTTTGGTGATCAGGAGAAATTATATAGACAGATTAGGGGCTGTGCGATGGGCACTAGATTCGCACCCAGCTATGCAGGTCTATATATGGGTGCTTTCGAGTCTGTGGCCATCGCACAGTCCCTATTAGGTACTAAATATATTAAATTCTATAAAAGATATATAGATGACCTATTCTTCCTATGGTCAGGCAATGAAGAAGAGGCAAGAGAGTTTGTTGGTTACCTTAATAATAATAATTGGGGCTTGAGTTTCTCAATGAATGTTTCCAACACCCAGATCCAGTATTTGGATTTACTTATTAAGATTAACTGGGAAGGTCACTTCAGCACGTCCACATTCTTTAAGAATGTGGATGTGAATAGTTACTTGGAATTTAATAGCAGCCATCTACCATCATGGATAAGGAACATCCCATACGGACAATACCTCCGCATTAGGAAGAATTGCACCACAGACAATGATTTTTTTGCCGAGGCCAGAATTCTAAAACAGAGGTTTAAAGCTAAAAATACCCGAGTAACCTTTTGAAGGATGCATACCTGAAATGTAAGGGTTACACACAACATGAATATCTAGGGAATCTAAGAGATAAAAAGAAAGCTATAGAGGATGTTATAAATGTTAAAACCTCCCATAATTGCAATTTGATTACAACTTTTAATAAATCCTACAAAAATAGTTATATTTTATTGAAGAAATATTGGTTTATTTTACAGGGAGATCCCATTTTATCAAAAATGATTCCCAAACAACCCAAAATCATATTCAGACGAGGGAGAAACCTCCATAATATTTTGGCTCCCAGCAAAATTCTGTCTATTAATCACAAAGAACCCACATCTGTGTCATCCCCATCAGATAATTCAAAGGGATGTTACAGATGTGGGGTTCGCCGATGTAAATGCTGTAACAGCATTATTAATGGTATAACAAATTTCAGATCCAATACCACTAATTCAATTTATGAAATTAAACAGAGGTTGGATTGCTCCTCTAGGTTTGTTATCTATTTATTGGAGTGCCCATGCGGGCACCAATACATAGGAAGGACCATACAAAGCATGAGGGCAAGATTAAACAAACATAGGTACAACATTAGTATAGGTTTTTCAAAACATAGCGTATCCAAGCACTTTGACTTATTTCATAATAGAGACCCTTCCAAATTAAAACTCCTTATTATTGAACAGATAGGTGATAATATTATTAATAGAACTCATATTTTGAACAGAAGAGAATCCTTCTGGATTTTTAAAATGGGTACTTTATCACCAGAAGGACTCAATATAACCTTGGAGAACACTGATTAATTTTAAACCTCAATTTTTAGGAAAGTATTTTTAACACGGTTTTTATACAGTTTTTATCCAATTTTATGAATTTTAAGTTCATATCTTTATATCTATTATATAATCACGAATGGGTTTTTTGCCCCTTCTGAGTCCGCTCACGCTGCGAGTCAGCGTGGCCATGTGGATACGCCCGAAGCATTGGCCGCGCAGTTCTAAGGCGACTCGCTATGCCGGCGCAGCGGGCATGGCGAGTCGCCTTAGCAGCGCGAAGCATTGGCCGCGAAGCGGCCATTGCGAGTCAGAGACTCGCTCTGCTAGAATCCCGATGCATGTGCATCGGGCACCCAGCTAGTTTTTAATAATGGTTTTTGTGCAGTAATTTTTGTTATGTATTCTTGATCTAATCATGCATTGTTATAATTTATCATTGATTTTGTTGTATATGTGAAAGTATTTTATCATTTTATTATTTAGTTGTATTTTAATTGCCTGAATGAATTCAATTTATGTGTTGTAGATTGTAACTTATATGCACACAGATGAGCTATTGATCAAGGGATCCATTCCCATGTTCCACCACGGATCTTTTCATATACCTGTGCACATCCCTCCCCCTTTTCCCTTTCCCCATGTTGTGTAGTGTATATAAACATTTGTATGAGAGGATTCCGGTAATCACTTGAGAAAGGCGCACTTGTCGCTGAAACGCGTTGTGGAAGTCTGGAATCCTACACTGAACAAATAAAACTTATAGGTAATTATCTGCTGAGCAGTGTCCTGGTTGTTATCTGAGCGCTGACACCTTATACTCTTTTATGCAAAATTGTTCTGACCCTGATGTTTGAGAATTCTCATTGTCATTTATCGTGGTCAAAGTCAGACTCATGCATGAAAGTCACACACCACCTTGATGTGTCATGGAGGCTGGCCAGTATAAAGAAGGTTCACATCCCCAAGCAGTAGCAGGAGTTTGTTTATTTTTTTTTTAAGGTATTATTGTTTTTATTATTATAATTATTATTATTATTATTACACTTTCCAACCAAAATAATGTACAATTAAAAAGATTTGACTTTGTGTTTCATTCTCATACCTGAGTATGATAAATCACTTTCACAGATGACACTTCACTTCTCACACATAAAAATGAAAATAGTTTTCCATACACTTTAACATACGCTTTAACCCCCTTTTTTCAGTGTGGCCCGACACAATGGACCTTGATTTATTTAAAACCCACATTTCAACAATTTTTATACATTGTTTTGTTTTGTTTTCAAATAACAACAATAACTTAATGATAAGCAAATGACATGTCCTGAACTGCGCATTTTAACCCCAAAGACTCCAACACAAAGCCTATGCCCACCCACCACTAAACTATAGACATTTAATAGAGGCAGAGACATCTTTCCATTGCTTATATGCCTTATAAGGCTCCTGCCTCTGGAGCATAGGAGCTCTTTTGCACCCTGGTTCAAATCCCCCCTGTAGGATTATTTTTTAATTTATTTTATTTTTTTCTTTGTAAGGCATTGTTCACACACAATTTGCGTTTTTTTTAGCACTCCTAAAAGCACTTGCAATTTTTTAAGAGTGCCAAAAAATGTGCCTTGTGTGTGTGAAAGCATTGAAAACGTTTTTGCAAATAGTCATTTTTTTCACCAAACACCCAAATAACCAAAAATTGGTGTTTTTGCTGAAGGAAATTTTTTTTTTCCGTTTTCCTGCCGACCAAGGGGGGGTTTGTGCTATCATAAAAAATTTTATTTCATTTTCCTGCTTATATAGGAGGGGGGAGGGTGATGGGGGGGTGCTATTGAAAAAAATAAATTTTCATTTTTGATGACCCCTTTACAAAAACGCTACCGTTAACGCAGGTGTCTGCATGTGCCCTGCGTTTGCGTTTCCCAGCGTTTCCCAGCGTTTCCCATAGGGGCCCATGTTAAAAAACGCATGCGTTTTTGTGGATACACCTCTGCCTTTTTTTTCTAGGGACCAAAAACGCTGCATGCAGCGTTTTTTGGGCTATGGCAAAAAAACGCAAGTGGCCCTGAAAAACGCATGTACACTCACATGTACCCTGCATTAACGCACCTGCGTTTTTTTCACACCCAAAAAAATGCAGAGATGGGCAAAAAAACGTATGTGTGTGAACATGGCCTAAGTTATGGTGTTTAATACACAATTTACAGTAATGTTTAATTTGTGATTTCTTACATTATGGTACTGCTGATTAAAATGCAGCGAGTTTTGGGTAGATGGCAAACAACATTTTGTATCAAATAAATAATAAATAATTGGTTTAGAACATTTGATAAATTGTTAAAATGTACAGACACTTGGAAATAGATAAGTAGTAAATGACTGACTTCCATTCATTTAGCCTGTAAATGGACAACATGGCTGAAACCAATTATTAGTATGTTATGATGATTACCATAATGTAAGAAATCACAAATTAAACATTACTGTAAATTGTGTATTAAACACCATAATTTACAAGGAAAAAAATAAAATAAAATAAAAAGTAATCCTACGGGGGAAATTTGAACCAGGGTGCAAAAGAGCTCCAATGCTTCAGAGGCAGGAGCCTTAACCATTAGGCCACTAAGTCAGATGATACCACTACTGATTTTGTTTGCTAAAGAGACCAAACGTGCAAAAATCTGCTGATCTTTATGTGTGTCAGTCAGATATCATTGTGAGCTATGAAAATCATACATTAAGGTCACACAGTTTAAATGAGCTTAACACATGTCTGCATTGAAAGGCATATAAGCAATGAAAAGATGTCTCTGCCTCTATTAAATGCCTATAGTTTAGTGGTGGGTGGGCATAGGCTTTGTGTTGGAGACTTTGGGATTAAAATGCGCAGTTCAGGACATGTCATTTGCTTTATCATTAAGTTATTGTTGTTATTTGAAAACAAAACAATGTTTAAAAATTGTTGAAATGTGGGTTTTAAGTAAGTCAAGGTCCATTGTGTCGGGCCACACTGAAAAAAGGGGGTTAAAGCTTTTGTGTATGGAAAACTATTTTCCTTTTTATGTGTGAGAAGTGAAGTGTCATCTGTGAAAGTGATTTATCATACTCAGGAATGAGAATGAAGCACAAAGTCAAAGCTTTTTAATTGTACATTATTTTGGTTGGAAAGTGTAATAATAATAATAATACTAATAATAATTATAATAATAAAAACAATAATACCTTAAAAAAAAAAAAAAAATAAACAAACTCCTGCTACTGTTTGGGGATGTGAACCTTCTTTATACTGGCCAGCCTCCATGACACATTGAAGTGGTGTGTGACTTTCATGCATGAGTCTGACTTTGACGATGACAAATGACAATGAGAATTCTCAAACATCAGGGTCAGAACAGTTTTGCAAACAGACTGCCTGCATGTTCATTTTTTTAGCTGAACAAAACCTCCACCTCCTAATAGTTAGTTTGGTAGTCTAGTGGAAAAGTATTTTGCCTTTGGAAGTCAGCGTTCATGGTTCAAATCCATCCTGAACCTGCTGTAGAATGCTTTTTGTATAATAAATTATGCTAGTTCATAGATATAAGATATAGTAATAAATTAAAATGTTTGCAGCTCTGCATTTTTGTTGTTGAAATCGAGGTAGTGGATTATTATTTATTTATTACTAATATTAATTATTATTATTATATTTTCTTAAACAATTTCCTAAACAATGATACAAATGTACAGTCACTGGTAAATATATTACTATTATATACTGTTAAACAATTTTTTAAACAATTACAGAAATTTACAGAAACTGGTAAATACAGTATATATAATATATATACTAAATTAGTGTTTCAAAATAAAAAATTTTTTAACATTAGTTTTGTTTAAGAGGATAATAATTATATTATTAACTATAATACCTTCAGAAAAACAAGCTAGGAAACATTGGCACTGCTTGGGGATTTGTACTTTCATTACACTGCTAACCTCCATGAGAAATAAATGTGATGTGTGACTTTCATGGTTGAGTCTGACTACGACAAGTAAGAAGCTCTCAAACATCAGGGTCATCAGATTTCTGTACACATACTGTGTGCATGTTATCTATGTTAGTATACCAAAAGGGAGCTCTTACAGTACCTTGCTGGATGGTCTAGTGGATAAGCTTTTGGCCTTTGGAAGCCAGCATTCACGGTTCAGATCTATAGTGGACCCACTGTACAATTTTTAAAATAAATTATGCTAATCTGTTAAAGTCATTTATCAAAGTCATAGTCATTTATCAAAGTCAAAGTCATTTATCAAAGTCAAAGTCACTTATCAAAGTCAAAGTCATTTATCAAAGTCATAATCAATTATCAAAGTCATTTATCAGAGTCAAAGTCATAGTCATTTATCAAAGTCAAAGTCATTTATTGAAGTCAAAGTCATTTATGAAAGGCATTTGTCAAAGTCAAAGTCAAAATCAGGCATCAGGAACAGCTTTTTTTGACTTTGACTTTGACAAATGACCATGTCCTAAAATGAACACCGTACGCTACCCTGGAGAGACAGATCTCTCTCTGCATGTGCTAATAAGGAGGGACCTGTCAATCACTAGTATTAAACTATGCTTTTATTCTGAAGCAATGCAACATTTCATAGTAAAACATACTGTATATGGCTGAAATCAGGAAACCATTGTCTTATATGTCTCACGTGGATTGGGCAGCAAAGCGCCCCTCCTGGAGCTCTATGTGAAGCTGCAACTAAGGTAAACTACGGGTTTCTATGGGGCCCCGTTACCTGGCAGAGCTTGCTGTTAACGCTGTCCGCTGCGACAGAATTTGCTACGATTTTAGCACTGCCTGAAAACATGGGTCCCAGCTAGGGATGGGCGAATCCTAAAATACTCGGAATCGCTAGACTCTAACGAGTCCGAGTCGGAAACTCGCTACTCGTTGCGAGTCTAGCGAGTCCAATGTTAATGAATGGGGATGTGAGTATTACAGAGATTCCTCTGCTGCTGGACCCTATAAGGGGTCTGGCAGCAGAGGACAAACCTGCAATTCCCCATTTTATTCTTTAAAAGCCAGCAGCAAAAAGGCGCCGGCTTTTAAAGAATATTAAAAAAAAAAAAAAAAAAAAAATTCCATGGAAAGGGATGTAGCAGAGCTGACACCGTGTTTGGGACTACGTCGGACGGAAGAGAATTTTTTTGATTAAAGATGGAGTCCCTAATGGCTTTTTTTTGTAGTTACTAATAAAAAAAATTTTTCTGTGTGGTTTGTTTTTTTTTTAAACAATTTAATAGAAATTCATGGCGGTCATGTGTAATATTGGCGTGACCGCCATAAATTTCGGGCTTAGGTTATATGTGAGGAATCTTGAGGTGATTTTCCTACAATCACTGACACTCCCTATCTCTGATCTGCTCCAAGTCTCCCTACTCACCCTGCACTAGCTCAGATCGTCACAGGAATGTGCCCAAAATGGTGGGGGCAAGCCTTATATACAGCCTTGCCTGTCATACATGACATAGGCATCACGATGGACAGCAGCCAATCATAGTAATGCCACAACCAACATGGCTGCAGCATTACTGAATATGATTGGCTAACATGCTTGTCCATCTTCACAGTTTTCTGACCTAACATGCTAGGCTGCTAGCATGCTAGGCTGTCTCGGAACATTAACATATTCTGTATTCAGTGAGTCCCGAATACAGTATACAGGAGTCGTAGACTCGCTCATCCCTAGACTCGCTGCTGACAGCAGGTATCCGTGGACCGGTGCTAGTGTTTAAACGAGTTGGAGACAATCCAGCTACATAGACAGCGATTAGGGATGGGCGAATCTACTCGCTAGGACTCGTTACTCAGCGTGTAGTAAGGGACTCGCAGGACTCGGTACTCTGCGAGTTTCCCAGCGTTTACTCGCACGAGTCCAATGCAAATCAATGGCAAACACTGACAAAACTAGGATTGCCATTGTCTTGCATTAGACATGGCTACTGTGCCAGTGATAGCAGGGAAACTTGGAAAGTAACTGCTGTTACTTTGCGAGCCGAGTCCAGCTGTCTTCTCTGTGCAGCTCCAGGGTCCTAGAGCCCGCCTGCTCACAGACATGATGTAGCAAAGCTGAGATTGTTCTCAGTCTGCTCATTCCCTGTGCATAGACATCTATATCTATGCACAGGGGATGTAGCAGAGAGGACATCGCGTTTTGGACTACGTCGGACAGAAGAGGATTTTTTTTATTAAAGATGGAGTCCCTAATGGCTTTTTTTTTTATTTCAAATAAAAAATTTTCTCTGTGTTGTGTTTTTTTAACCATTTATTGGAGATTCTTAGTGGCTGGGTCAAACGTGGCCTGACATTAAGAATCTCGGGCTTAATACCAGCTTGTATAACAAAGCTGGCCCTAACCCCTTTATTACCCAGCGTGCCACCGCCACCAGAGCCGCTGGAAGAGCGGGGTTCAGCGCCAGAGGATGGCGCTTCAATGAACGCGCCATCTTCTGGGGCGGCTGCGGGCTGCAATTTGCAGCGGGGGGTGCCCAGAAAGCTTGGGCATCCCTGTGCTGCGGATTCCAGCCACCAGCTGCTTAGCTGTACCTGGCTAGACATAGAAATTGCGCGGAGCCCGACGCATTTTTTTTTTTTATTATTTCATGAATTTTAGAGTCAGAGTCTCAGAGTCAGTGTCTCAGAGTCAGAATCAGAGTCTCAGAGTCAGAGTCTCAGAGTCAGAGTCTCAGAGTCAGAGTCTGACTCAGAGTCTCAGAGTCAGGGTCTCAGAGTCAGAGTCAGAGTCTCAGAGTCAGAGTCTCAGAGTCAGACTCAGAGTCTCAGAGTCTCAGAGTCAGAGTCTCAGAGTCTCAGAGTCAGAGTCTCAGAGTCAGAGGCTCAGAGTCAGAGTCAGAGTCTCAGAGTCAGAGTCTCAGAGTCAGAGTCTCAGAGTCAGAGTCTCAGAGTCTCAGAGTCAGAGTCTCAGAGTCAGAGTCTCAGAGTCAGAGTCTGACTCAGAGTCTCAGAGTCAGAGTCTCAGAGTCAGAGGCTCAGAGTCAGAGTCAGAGTCTCAGAGTCAGAGTCTCAGAGTCAGAGTCTCAGAGTCAGAGTCAGAGTCTCAGAGTCAGAGTCTCAGAGTCAGTGTCTCAGAGTCAGAGTCAGAGTCTCAGAGTCAGAGTCTCAGAGTCAGAGTCTCAGAGTCAGAGTCTGACTCAGAGTCTCAGAGTCAGGGTCTCAGAGTCAGAGTCAGAGTCTCAGAGTCAGAGTCTCAGAGTCAGACTCAGAGTCTCAGAGTCTCAGAGTCAGAGTCTCAGAGTCAGAGGCTCAGAGTCAGAGTCAGAGTCTCAGAGTCAGAGTCTCAGAGTCAGAGTCAGAGTCTCAGAGTCAGAGTCTCAGAGTCAGAGTCTCAGATTCAGAGTCTCACCCTCAGAGCCAGAGTCAGAGTCTCAGAGTCAGAGTCTCAGAGTCAGAGTCTCAGAGTCAGAGTCTCAGAGTCAGAGTCAGAGTCTCAGAGTCAGAGTCTCAGAGTCAGAGTCAGAGTCTCAGAGTCAGAGTCAGAGTCTCAGAGTCAGAGTCTCAGAGTCAGAGTCAGAGTCTCAGAGTCAGAGTCTCAGAGTCAGAGTCTCAGAGTCAGAGTCAGAGTCTCAGAGTCAGAGTCTCAGAGTCAGAGTCTCAGAGTCAGAGTCAGAGTCTCAGAGTCAGAGTCTCAGAATCAGAGTCTCAGAGTCAGAGTCAGAGTCTCAGAGTCAGAGTCAGAGTCTCAGAGTCAGAGTCAGAGTCTCAGAGTCAGAGTCTCAGAGTCAGAGTCTCAGAGTCAGAGTCAGAGTCTCAGAGTCAGAGTCAGAGTCTCAGAGTCAGAGTCTCAGAGTCAGAGTCTCAGAGTCAGAGTCTCATAGTCAGAGTCTCAGAGTCAGAGTCAGAGTCTCAGAGTCAGAGTGAGAGTCTCAGAGTCAGAGTCTCAGAGTCAGAGTCTCAGAGTCAGAGTCTCAGAGTCTCAGAGTCAGAGTCTCAGAGTCAGAGTCAGAGTCTCAGAGTCAGAGTCTCAGAGTCAGAGTCTCAGAGTCAGAGTCTCAGACTCTCAGAGTCAGAGTCTCAAAGTCAGAATCTCAGAGTCAGAGTCTCAGAGTCAGAGTCTCAGAGTCAGAGTCAGAGTCTCAGAGTCAGAGTCTCAGAGTCAGAGTCTCAGAGTCAGAGTCAGAGTCTCAGAGTCAGAATCTCAGAGTCAGAGTCTCAGAGTCAGAGTCTCAGAGTCAGAGTCAGAGTCTCAGAGTCAGAGTCTCAGAGTCAGAGTCAGAGTCTCAGAGTCAGAGTCTCAGAGTCAGAGTCTCAGAGTCAGAGTCAGAGTCAGAGTCTCAGAGTCAGAGTCTCAGAGTCAGAATCTCAGAATTTCATGAAATAATAAAGAAAAAATGCTTGGGGCTCCGCGCAATTTCTATGTCTAGCCAGGTACAGCTAAGCAGCTGGGGGCTGGAATCCGCAGCGCAGGAATGCCCAAGCTTTCTGGGCACCCCCTGCTGCAAATTGCAGCCCGCAGCCGCCC
Source organism: Allobates femoralis (assembly GCA_033576535.1). Taxonomy (NCBI): domain Eukaryota; kingdom Metazoa; phylum Chordata; class Amphibia; order Anura; family Aromobatidae; genus Allobates; species Allobates femoralis. Next base: position 586,843,580 of record JARQOC010000003.1, read on the forward strand.
CAGAAGATGGCACGTTCATTGAAGCGCCATCCTCTGGCGCTGAACCCCGCTCTTCCAGCGGCCCTGGTGGCGGTGGCACGCTGGGTAATAAAGAGGTTAGGGCCAGCTTTGTATTATCAGCTGGCCCTAAGCCCGAAATTTATGGCAGTCACGCCAATATTAGACATGACCGCCATGAATTTCTATTAATTGTTTTAAAAAAAACACAACACAGAGAAAAAATTTTATTAGAAATTTAAAAAAAAGCCATTATGGACGCCATCTTTAATTAAAAAAATCCTCTTCTGTCCGACGTAGTCCAAAACGCGATGTCCTCTCTGCTCATCCCTGTGCATAGATATAGATGTCTATGCACAGGGAATGACCAGACTGAGAACAATCTCAGCTCTGCTACATCAGGCAGCAGGCAGGCTCTAGGACCCTGGAGCTGCGGCAGCCAGCACACAGAGCAGACAGGACTCTTATCTGTGCGAGTTTCCCAGCGATTACTTGCAAAGTAAACGAGTCCAATGCAAATCAATGGCAAAACTAGGATTGCTTCAGGCTGAAGCTTCCGAGACACATCTGTGATTTGTAAATCGCACACTACTCGTTATTACTCGCTTCCCCATTCATTAACATTGGACTCGCTAGACTCGCAACGAATAGCGAGTCCTGTGCTCGGACTCGCTAGAGTCAAGCGATTCCGAGTAATTTAGGATTCGCCCATCACTAACAGTGATGTGATAGCGAGTTTAGCGACTGAGAAACATACTGAATGCAAACTCTGACAAAACTAGGATTGCCATTGACAGGGCCGGCTCCAGGTTTCTGTGGGCCCCGGGCGAAAAGGTCTCAGTGGGCCCCCTTTAGTACATATCGCGGACCATATATATATATATATATATATATATATATATATATATATATATATATACATATACATGCCCACAAATGGGTATCAAGTGCAGCCGCTAGGCGTAAAATGCGGCAGATGATGTTTTTTTTTACCGCAACTGCCACATTTAAAAAAAAACGCGTATGTGAAGGCAGCCTTACAGGAACAGTGACTGCCGAAACCAGTAAGAGCTGTTTCTGACAGTGAGTATATTACACGTTGTTAGGAGCGGGCTAAAATGCATTTGCGTTCCCTTGCACTTTTTGAAAATACCCTTCAAATGCAAAATGTTGCATTTTTGTGCATCTGAGGATTCTTGGTATATACACAAGCATTCTCAAGCACACAAATAATGCATGCAGCTCAATGGAGCCGCACTGCCATATGAGTGGCACCACAGCCAAGCGGAGTGTCTGGCCGTCCGGATCTCTCTTTCTCCTCACCTCTCTTCTCGCCACTTCGGACTCCTCCAGTCGCTCTGCACATATCAGTACAGTGATGACAACATCGTGCCCCTCCATGCTGAGCTGCAGAATGCAGACAGCGGCAGAAGAGACTCTGGAGAAGAATGCTGCTGGCAAAGGTGGCTGGGACTATGGGAGCGGAATCCGCGGGGGGCTACCACTGGTACACATACCTCGTACACACGCGGCTCTGCTCCGTACACCTCGCACACACGCGGCTCTGCTCCGTACACCTCGTACGCACGCGGCTCTGCTCCATACACCTCGTATGCACGCGGCTCTGCTCCGTACACCTCGTACGAACGCGGCTCTGCTCCGTACACCTCGTACGCACGCGGCTCTGCTCCGTACACCTCGTACGCACGCGGCTCTGCTCCTAACACCTCGTACGCACGTGGCTCTGCTCCATACACCTCGTAAGCATGCGGCTCTGCTCCATACACCTCATACGAATGCGGCTCTGCTACATACACCTCGTACACACGCGGCTCTGCTCCGTACACCTCGCACACACGCGGCTCTGCTCCGTACACCTCGTACGCACGCGGCTCTGCTCCATACACCTCGTATGCACGCGGCTCTGCTCCGTACACCTCGTACGCACGCGGCTCTGCTCCGTACACCTCGTACGCACGCGGCTCTGCTCCGTACACCTCGTACGCACGCGGCTCTGCTCCGTACACCTCGTACGCACGCGGCTCTGCTCCTAACACCTCGTACGCACGTGGCTCTGCTCCATACACCTCGTAAGCATGCGGCTCTGCTCCATACACCTAATACGAATGCGGCTCTGCTACATACACCTCGTACGCACACGGCTCTGCTCCATACACCTCGTACGAACGCGGCTCTGCTCCATACACCTCGTACGAACGCGGCTCTGCTCCATACACCTCATACGAACGTGGCTCTGCTCCATACACCTAGTACCCACTCGGCTCTGCTCCATACACAGTACCCACTCGGCTCTGCTCCATACACCTAGTACCCACTCGGCTCTGCTCCATACACCTAGTACCCACTCGGCTCTGCTCCATACACCTAGTACCCACTCGGCTCTGCTCCATACACCTAGTACCCACTCGGCTCTGCTCCATACACCTAGTACCCACTCGGCTCTGCTCCATACACCTAGTACCCACTCGGCTCTGCTCCGTACACCTAGTACCCACTCGGCTCTGCTCCGTACACCTAGTACCCACTCGGCTCTGCTCCGTACACCTAGTACCCACTCGGCTCCGCTCTGTACACCTCGTACACACTCGGCTCCGATCTGTACACCTCGTACACACTCGGCTCTGCTCCGTACACCTCGTACACTCGGCTCCGCTCCATACACCTCATACACACTCGACTCCACTCCGTACACCTTGTACACACTCGGCTCCACTCCGTACACCTCGTACACACTCGGCTCCACTCTGTACACCTTGTACACACTCGGCTCCGCTCCATACACCTCGTACACACGGCTCCGCTCCATACACCTAGTACCCACTCGGCTCCGTTCCATACACCTAGTACACACTCGCCTCTGCTACAATCACACTGTAAATCCCTCCTGACCCCACACAAACATCACCTAATTGCCATACACCTAGTACACACTCGCCTCTGCTACATTCACACTGCAAATCCCTCCTGACCTCACACATAAACTTCACCTCATCCAGCATCATGACAACTGAGGAGCTGATCATGTGACCCCTGACTCCTCCCCTCCATATGACATCATCACAGGTCCTCTCAGCCCAGAGTGTGCGGCTCTGTCGGCTCCCATGGAGGGGGGAGGAGGGAGACCTCCGGTGCTGCAGGAGGCCGAAAATGACCCCCCAGCTGCCCCCTGGATATGGCCCTGGCTGTGGGGGCAGTGCTCAGGGGCCCCTGAGGCTAGGGTCACACTTGCATTGTGACCCTGGCCTGATGCAAATATTTTCGGCTGCAGCGCATAGTGTTTAATGCTATGCGCTGCCAGCAACTGAGCCCATAGAAACCCGGTGTTTACCTTGCCAACCACTGGTTGCCAATGTAAACATTGGGTTTCTATGAGCTCCCTTGCTGGCAGCGCATAGCATTAAACGCTCTGCGCTGCAGCAGACAATACTTGCGTCAGGCTAGGGTCACAATGCAAGTGTGACCCTAGCCCTCAGGGGCCCAGTGGGCCCCCTCCAAGCAGTCGGGCCCCAGCACTTGCCCGGGTACGCCGGGTGCTGACGCCGGGCCTGGCCATTGATTTGCATTGGACTTGTTTCTGTGCGAGTAATCGCTTGGAAACTCGCAGAGTACCGACTCCTACGAGTTCCTTACTACTCGCAGAGTAACGAGTCCTAACAAGTAGATTCGCAGCCCAAATGTGACCCCAGCCTTATTCAACCTCATGAACTCATTACAGTGTTATCTATAATGTTCTCTACTGAAATGTATCTTCCTTAAAGTTAACTACACTGTTCCATTCTGCAGGTAATAGCAAGTGGAGTTCCCATTTTTGAAGAAAGACCAAAGCTTGAAGCATGGAAAAACAGAGTTGAAGAAGCCCTAGGGCCAGAGCTTTTCCAAGAAGCTCATCAGGACATCCTTAATATTAAAGAACAGCAAATAAATGTCTTGAGCCCTGAAGCCAAGAAGCAATTTAAAAGCCGACTTCTCCTGTTTACAAACTGTGGGATGTGGTTGTGATAAAGTGTATATTTTAAAATGAATATGGAGAAATAAATTAACTTAGAATTCTTGAAACTTTTGAGAATGCATTGTAAGGCTGGTCATCCACAGGAGATAGTTGCCAGCCGAACTGTCATTTGAGCAGACAGCTGTTACGTGTCCTTAATATGTAGAATTTAACATGGACTTTGCTGTAATATCATCCTCCCACACTGAGTGCTGGGAGATGAAAGCTAACAGTGGCTAGGGTCACATTTGCGGTAGCAAATGCAGATCTTGATCCGATTTTGAGCATGATCAAAACCGGATCAGTATCCGCAGTCTGTAGGAGCCCATTATAAAACCGGATTGCACTACATGCAATCTGGTTACCACTTCCAGATTTGCAGCCTGCATTAAAAATCATGCAGGCTGCAGTTTTCGGAGGGGTTTGCAAACCGCAGCAGGCTTGCTATAATGGGCTCCTATGGGAGCTCATCCGGCTACCACAAGGCACATGTGAATGCCTGCGGTAGCCAGATGTTTTGTTCATCCCTGCTGCCACAGGCTGCTGTCCTGGGTGCTGAATTCATTTACAGTAGTTCTATGGCGGTGCTACTACAAATGAATTCAGCACCCAGGACAGCAGCCTCTAGACTACGCAAATGGCGTAAGCACAAGAGACAGCTCTTTATGGATGCTGTCCTGTCCCTGGTGCCTTTGCAAAGTACGTAGTGTACTCCTGCAAACCCAGGAGACGGCGGCTGTCATTGTAAAGTATAGGAAAAGCCGACAATAGCGGCGATCATGTAAAATAAAGAATTAACCCTTGACATGCTGATCTCTGTGGACATCATGTCTCTAGGGAGGGTGGGCACTCCCTAGAGACATGTTGCCCGCATCTATTAGTAACATTAACTCTTTGTTCATCCCTGCAGCAGCAGTGATGAACAAAGCATACGGTAACCGGATTTCTCCGGATTACACATTATGAGCAATCTGGTTATCGTATGCTGGGTTAGGAACACATTTTTGGTGAAAATGTGTCTGAAGGCACTTGCAATCCGGATGCGGTAATCGTAATATGCCTTGCAAATGTGACCCCACAGTAGTGCAGAGACCAGAGCTGAGAGCAGAGCTGTTTATCATAAAATTGCACAGGGGCATGTTCACATTATGTTTGTCTAACCTTCTTAAGATGTGTTCTTTTTTCTCCTTCAGTGACAACTCTTGCTTATGATTGGCTAAGGTCACACAGGTTAAATGTACACCTCCTCAGAAACAAATGTCTGGTTGTGCCCAAATATGTTGTTAGAATCCAAGGCCTAGTTCACATCTATGCGCCCCTGCGTTTGCCTTCACTGTGCTAGCACAAGTGGAAGTGACAAGCCCAGGGTATGGCGACTCGGGTATCTGGGCCCTCTGCTGTGGTAGGGATGTCACTGGTGGCCTGCCCAGACCCGTGGCACTGGTGGCCAACTAAAAAGGGGTAATTGGAATGGGAATAAAAGTTTATAAGTTTATCAGGACCCCACCTGTGGTACCTGGTGACTGCACCAGCGCTGTGTGGGGCCTCCAGGGATGATGGATGAGCAGCTAGGTGTTGAAGCTCCCCACAGGCGGTGCTGGATCCCTGGGGAGTTTGATGTTGATTATGAGGGATGGAGTAGGGCCGGTCTGTTGGATAATGGGACAATCTCTGTGGATGGCAGGTGCGCTGGTAAGGAACTGACACAAACACCACTGGCTGTTTCTTTACCTTTTACTGGTGTAATTGCAGGTAAACGTTCAGGGCACTGCTGGGTGCTCAGGATGCACTTCTGGGTCTCCACAGCGAGTGGGTATGAGGCCTCCTTGTCACTTTCCCCATGTGTGTGAAGCCCCTGCCCCATGTGAAACTTGACTGGCCTCTACTGCTCTCTGATCACCTGTGATATTGTCGGGAAACCTTCGATGGACCACCGCTGTTCCTCTCTCCATGGTGCCTGGCTCCCTGGTCAGTGACTGTGCAGATGCCCGAGAGACTGAAGTCTCCATGATAGACCGGTGTTCTCTACTGGGCCAGGTGCTCTCCAGTAGACTCGGACTCTGGTGTCTGGTGTGCTGTTAGGGTGAACCTAACGCTGGCTCCTCAGTTCACACTCTGTTCTCTCTTCTATTCGTAAAAATCTGGCGACAGATCTGGTTTAAAAAAAACTGTAAAATTAAAGTAAATTGGCTATTTCTATAACCTCATATTTCCCCATTCAAGGAAGTATAAAATGACACAACCTTACTGTTCTTGCAAACATGTGACATTATAGCAAAGTATACAAGAATTGTAAATGTATTATTATTATAAATTATTTGTATCTTGCTAAATTGACATAATGCTACTTCAGCATTTGGAGAGCAGAAATGAAGTCAGCAGATTCTCAAACAATCAGGTATGAGAGTTAATGCACTGCCTGAGCAAGGAGATAATTTATGCTCGCAATTATTGGGGTAACTAAGTTCGTAATAAGTTTGGACAAGGTAAGCAAGCAATTTAGACAAATTAGTGATTTTAACAAATTGATTAAGACATGCGAGTATGAATACATTACATCTACAGCAACATGGCGGTATTCCTGTGTATGATATTCCATTCCTACTGAATGTATATGCCATATCTGTATCTCTCTTGCATTGCCTTATCTTCCCATCCTGTTGTTTCCCATTCTTCTGCTTTGAAGCAGTCCAAATGTTCCTAATTACTTCAATCTGCTAATTTCCCCCTGCTGTATGGTGTTTTACTGCTACCTCCTCCCTCCTCCCCTCTGCCCACACATGGACTAATTCTTGGCCATTTGAATGATATAAATGTAGAGAGGCAGGTCTGAAGGACCTTGGTCTGAAGTGATATCTTTTAAAGTGTACAGCAGAAATTTTCCAGAAATAGTACAGAAATTGGACAGAAGGTGAGAGATACCACTTTCTTCTAATTATACCTGCCTTTCTTTTCTCATCTTGCTCTCACTATGCTCACATTTTCCCTCACAGTTTTTGCTCCACTTATCCTCACTCTCCTCGCTACCACCAAACCCCTGCACCCTCTAACCAGATAACTATCTCCCCCTCTCTCTTAACCCCCCCACCTCACCTCATCCACAGACCTACTCCTTAACCTCAGACCTCTCTTACTGAAATATAAAACAAGCCGGCCACTCTCCTTCTCCCACCTGCTTTCCCTTTCTCTACTACATCTCACTGCTGGCAACACATCTCCCAATCCTGCTCCCCCTCCCCATACATCCCACCTATCTTCACCTCCACCAAAGTAAGATAAACTACCGCAATCCTTCAGATGTAAAACCCATGCCTCTGATCCCCACCTCCCTGCTTTCTCTCTCTGGAGCACTTTGGAATGCCCACTCCATTTGCAACAAGCTCCACATGATCCATAACCTTTTTACTTCCCAGAACCTTTCCTTATTGGCCCTCACTGAGACGTGGCTAACAGCCTCTGACACAACCTCCCCTGCTGCACTGAGCTTTGGCAGCCTTCACTTTACCCACACTCCTCACCCTGGCAACAGACATGGCGGAGGAGGGGCTTCCTCCTCTCTGCAAACTGCTCCTTCAACCCAATCCAACCCCCACCCTCCCTTATCCACCCTTCTTTCAAAGTTCACTCTGTCCATATCTACTCTCCCTCCAATCTTCAAATGGCCGTCATATACCAGCCTCCGGGCTCTGCCACTACCTTCATTGACCAATTCTCCATCTGGCTTCTTCACTTTCTCTCTGCTGACATTCCCACCATCATCAAGGGTGACTTTAATATTGCTACTGACACCCGCCAGCCAGCGGTCTCCAAACTGCTTTCTCTTACCTCATCCTTTTTACTTACTCAGTGGTCCTCCACAGCCACCCACACAGACGGACATACACTAGACCTCATCTTCACCCGCCTCTCTTCCCTATCTAATCTCACAACCTCCCCCTTCCCCCTATCTGACCACCATCTACTCAAATTCTTATCCTTGTCCTCCTCACCGGTCTCCCATATCCAGCCACTAGCTCATCCTCGCAGAAATCTTGCACACCTAGACATTCACAGATTCTCAGACTCTCTTCTACCTCTGTCCTCTATATCTTCACTCCGTGACACAGACAGTGCCACTGTTTTCTACAATGCCACCCTCACATCAGACATAGACTCAGTCACCCCTCTCGTTCATCACAAGAGGCGACGAATCAATAGACAACCCTGGCACCACAATCTCACCAAAAAACTTCGACAAGTGTCCAGGGCTGCGGAGCAGCATTGGAAGAAAACGTGCCTGACAGACGACTTCACAACTTTCAAACAAGCTACACTTGCCTTCAGATCAACCCTCACCTCTGCTAAACAGACCTACTTTACAAACCTTATATCTTCCTTATCCTACAACCACAAACAACTGTTCAACACTTTTAACTTTCTCCTCCGCCCACCGCTTCCCCCTCCGATCTCATTCATCTCTGCTGAGGACTTCGCTACATACTTCAAAAATAAAATTGATCAAACAAGGCAAACCTTTATTATTCCACCACCCCAACCACTCCATATACCAGACCTCTGCCCTTCCCTCATAATCTCCCTCTCCAACATCACTGAAGGAGAGCTTAGTCCTCTCCTATCCAAATCACACCTCACCACCTGTGCACTTGACCCCATCCCTTCTCACCTCCTCCCCAACCTCACTAACATGCTCATCCCAGCCATAACCCACCTCTTCAATCCATCACTATCTTCCGGGACCTTCCCCTCGGCTTTTAAACATGCCACCATCACGCCCATCCCTAAAAAGCCAAACCTAGACACGACTGCGAAGACAAGCTACCGCCCCATATCGCTGCTCCTGATTGCTTCCAAACTCCTTGAGCAACATGTCCATGCTCAACTTTCTTCCCACCTCTCATCTAACTCTCTCCTTGACAATCTACAATCTGGTTTCCGGCCCTACCACTCCACTGAAACTGCCCTAACCAAAATTACCAACAACTTACTCACAGCCAAAGCTAACAGACAATTCTCCATCCTCCTCCTTCTCAACCTGTCCTCTGCCTTTGACACAGTCGACCACTCCCTCCTACTTCAGATTCTTTCTTCCCTTGGCATCAAAGACCATGCCCTGTCCTGGGTTGCCTCATACCTTTCCAACCACACATTTAGCATTTCCCACTCCCACTCTACCTCCTCGTCGTGCCCTCTCTCTGCTGGAGTCACACAAGGTTCTGTCGAGGGGCCCCTACTCTTCTCCATCTATACCCTTGGCCTAGGACAACTCCTACAGTCCCATGGCTTCCAGTATCACCTGTACACTGACGACACTCAGATCTACCTCTCTGACTCAGATATTAACTCTCTGCTGTCCAGAATCCCGGAGTGTCTGTCAGCCATATCCTCCGTCTTCTTCTCTCGCTACCTAAAACTCAACGTAGACAAATCGAACTCATCATCTTTCCTCCATCCCATCTTTCATCTTCACCACCTGATCTATCTATTATGGTAAATGGCATCATGCTCTCTCCTACACCTCAAATTTGCTGCTTTGCAGTAACTCTCTACTCTGCTCTGTCCTTCAAACCGCACATCCAAACTCTCGCCACCTCCTGTCGCCTCCAGCTCAAGAATATTTCCAGAATTCATCCTTTCCTTAGCCCTCAATCTACTAAAATTCTTGTACATGCCCTCATCATCTCCCGCCTTGACTACTGCAACATTCTCCTCTGCGGCCTCCCTGCTAACACTCTTGCACCTCTCCAGTCTGTCCTCAACTCTGCTGCCCAACTAATCCACCTCTCTCCATGCTACTCCCCTGTATTTCCCGTCTGCAAATCCCTCTACTGGCTCCCAATTCCCCAACAAATCCAGTCCAAGCTACTAACACTGACCTACAAAGCCATCCATAAACTGTCTCCACCCTATATCTCTGAACTAATCTTACACTATCTTCCCTCACGTAATCTTCGATCCTCCCAAGACCTCCTCCTCTCCTCCACACGTTCCTCACACAACCGCCTCCAAGATTTCTCCCGAATATCCCCCATCCTCTGGAATTCTGCGCCCCAACACGTCAGATTATCTACCACGCTCGGATCCTTCAGACGGAAGTTGAAAACGTATCTCTTCAGGAAAGCTTACAGCCTGTAATGACCGAGCCACCGCCCTACCGCCTCTGGAGCTGCTGCCCCACCGCCACCGGAGCTGTCGCCTCTCCACCACCAGATTTGCTACACCCCTGACCTACTGTTTCCTCCCCATTGCCCTGTAGAATGTAAGCCCGCAAGGGCAGGGTCCTTTCTCCTCTGTACCAGTCTGTCATTGTTAATTTGCTTACTGTAAACCATATCTATATTTTTGTATGTAACCCTTTCTCATGTACAGCCCCATTGCAGTAATGGTGCTATATAAATAAATAATAATAATAATAATAATAATAATTAGGAAATAGTAAAACTATAATGTTCAAGTGCTCGGAACTCAACTCAAGCAGGTTGGACGCTTGGATGTGCTTGACTTGAGTATCAAGTATAATGGAAGTCAAAGGGAAACTTAAGCTTTTTTCTGGAAGACCATAACAGGAGAACTGGAGGAAGCAGGAAATGGAAGGAAACAGTGGTCAAATGGAATGGGATTAGCATGGGGAATATGCCTGCATGTATCTTTGACTCCCAGGTCACTGCTGTGGACAATGTTGTCAAAGTATTAGGCTGTGTGCACATGTGTATTTATCACATTTTTCAATGCATTTTTAAGTGCTGATTTTTTACAAAAGCTGAAGGGAATCCTGATGCCAGTAAAGTCAATGAGCATTCTGAAGTTTCAAGTACACATTGCTTATTTCTAACTTGTAAATTTGGTGCAGAAAATGATTTGCAGCATGTATATCCTTTGGGTATTTGCACTTGTTGAGTATTTGTTTGTATAATTTACTGCACCATTTTTGCATCTCTTTGCAGGAAAAATGCAGCAGCAAAAGTGCCCATTGCTGCATTTTTACTTTGCATGCGTTTTCACCTGCATTTATCTAGTATTTTTGGTCACCAATAATTTAAATAGCATTCATTGATGTCTAAATTTACTAGAAAAATACAGGTGAAAAACATGTACAAAAATGCTTCAGAAACACGGCAAAAACATGGGAAAATGTGCATTTTGGCCTGTAATAGGTGAGGAGATTCCCCTCTGATTTTAATTGAGCATTATTTGCGTCTACACTTAGATCTGCGCCCTTGTGTCTCTCTCACTCTCTCTCATCCCTATTTCCAGTGATCGTATAGCCCTGTGGGATCCACGAATAGCATTTTGCCCTCTGCATTTTTTCCAGTCAACAGATACAGAAATGATACAGCAATTTTTGCAACCAATTACTCAACATGTGCACAAACCCTTATTGTCATTTTATATGTATAATGCTATTGCAACCTAAATAAGAAATTCCTTTTCAGGGCTACATATTTTATTTTACCTATTAAAATAGGAAATTTTGCAGACATTTATAATATACTGAATTTAAAATTTGCATGGCATATGGTAAGGCTGGCTTCAACACTGCAGTTTTTCACTGATCATTGTCCATCAGTGTTTGGGTGCTAAAACCAGGAGTGTCTCCAAAACTCAGAACAGGTGTCAATCTTTCAATTATAGTTTTTCTCTGCAAATTCCTCTCCTGGTTCCTCTCCTGGATTTGGCACCCAAACACTGATGGACACTGATCAGTGAAAAACTGCAGTGTGAAGCCAGCCTAAGGGTACCTTTACACACTGCTACGACGGGATGGATACAACCCGCTACAGGCTACAAATGTAGCTTGTAGCGTCAATATAGCCCGTTTTAGCGGCGTGTGAAGACGGGACGTGACAGCCGGCAACAGATACATCTGTTTCCGAGCACTGCTCGAAAACAGATGGCTACAAAGCCGATTGTAGCGACCTGTATCGGCGTGTAAAGAAGGAACAGAAGGGTTGTTTCTACACCATGCTATGTAGCTGGGGCGTGACACAGGCTCCGGGTTTCCGCGCCCCCTTCAGCGATCATTGGAGGAAGCTCCGGCGTTGCGATTGGTTGTCGCCGCACAGGGCGGCATATTTAAGGAGCTGACGAGTCACACTACACAATTGCTCGAGCGTCACGTATTAATCAGCCTCCTGCGATGCCTGCCCAATCATGATGTTATTGCTTTGTCCTATCAGCGTACGGACGTCTCGTAATCCACAATTGTAGCACGCCTATGTGCTGTCCCTGCTGCACCAGGTACGCCCATAGTAGCTGGTTGTAGCAGTGTGTAAATGAGCTAAGATGAGCTACAGATGGCTACTTGAGACACCCGGCGATGTATCTAGCTATAGATGTTGCGTAGCGTAGCGCACCTTGTGGCGGCGTGTAAAGGAGGTGCGTTTACCGTTTGTAACCGTTTGGCCGTGCTCGTGCACGTGAAGTAGCGGGTTGTATCCATCCTGTCGTAGCGGCGTGTAAAGGTACCTTAAGAGATGGGGAAATGGACGTGCTATCAATGCGAGCAGTTGGTCGGTTGGCTGTAAGATATTGCTTTTAGGCTGGCTTCACATTTGCGTTTGTGTCTGCATGCTGATGGCATGCAGACACAAACGCAGTGAAAAGCAGGGTCATTTTTTGTGTCCGCAGCGGAGAATGTCCGCCTGTGGACACAGCACTAAGGAGCCCGGGCAAATCAGCTATTTCTCTCCGCCGACACCGCTAGGAGATTACCGGCGGCGGGGAGGAGGAGATCATCAGAGGCTCCAGCTGATCTCCCGGTGGCCGTCGGTGATCTCCTGTGACATCACCAGCGGCCACCGGGAGAGATCTCAATGTGATCCGCAGCGTCCTCCTGCAGTGTCATGCAGAGGACACTGCGGATCCATTCAGATCAATGCATTTTTTGAGTGCTTGCGGCCGATTGCGGATAGAACAAGCGCCGCGAACGCACAAAAAAATGCTGCAAGCTGCGTTTGGGGCGCGGTCGGAGGGCGCATAAATTATGCGCATCCGAACGCAAATGCGGCCAAACGCAGCCATACGCAGACACATGCGTTCCCATGTTAAATATAGGAATGCATGTGCGCAAGCGTTTGGCTGCGTTTGGTACGCTGCGCTCCATACGCAAATGTGAAGGCAGCCTTAGTATGTTTCCCACAACCACTCTCCATCCATGGCACATCCCAGGAAAGTAGTGATCCCACACTCAGACACTTTGAGGAGCTTTTTACAGTTCCATTTATTGATTCCTTCACATTTTAAAAAGAAAACAAGGAGATTGGGTAGGTAAAGTCAGAAGATTACTGTGGTGAATGGCAATTAGTGTCTCAAGAAGTAGATAATGATGAGACACAGTTGCCAACAAGTGATATTGTTAAGTCAACAAATCAGGAGGACCAGATTTCAGAAGTGGAAGGCAAGGTGATGGAATATAAAGTTACTGACCCAACCTAGGTAGGTGCGATGCAGAGCAAGGACAGCAGAGCAGCGGGAGAGCGATACACAGCGCCACAACATATAGGAAGAGGCAGTGGAGTGGCAAGAGGGAGAAGGTGGGCAATCGTTTCCCATAGCACTCATATGTGACACATTCCCAGGCCAAGTGTTAAACGTCCTCAGTCTGGCACTTTTTTAAAGGAAGTGTGAACAATAAAAGAATGTTCATTGCAACATATGCCATATCAAGATCAGCAGGGCCTGACCGCTTCCAACCTGACCACCACCAGAATGCTCAGGTATGTCATCAAAGGACCCAACTAGATGGGCTGAACCCTTGGGTCAACAATCACTGTCTGCGGGTGAAAACACTTTTTTTCCCTGTGCTACATGCTTGCCAATAACATGTCCAGGAAGCAGGCTCAGATGCCTCCTGCCCTAGACTTATCATTGCACAGTCACAGGCATCATCAGCAACCACATCTGATTTTTTGTCCCAGCATTCAGCTGTTCATATCCCAGGCCTTGAAATGCAAACATAAATGCCCAGTGTGGCGCCTCGCAATGAGTGCATCACAGGAGGGTATTGCATCCCTGACTGACGATGCAATATTCTCCGTCTCGGTGATGACATGGTTAATGCTCAGAGCTCCATACTCTACATGCACCACTAGAATAGAGGGCCAATCAGGTCCTGGTGGGCGGAGTGTAGCAGTAGGTGTAGGAGTAAAGTAGGAGAGGAGTAGTAGTGGTCGGGAGAGGAAACGTAGGAGAAGAGGGCTCTGCAGAGTTCCGTGCAGCCCTGAAGACCACCCACCAGTTGGCGCCATTATTCGGTGCCATAAACCGGAACCTGGGCGATTACCTAAACGGGTCAAAATACACCCGTACCCAACAACAACCACCGGATTACTGGTTTCGAGACGAGCAAGTCATCCAGCGCAGCTCAGCAAACCAGAAGTGAAGGGACCGCTTTCCAGGAGCATCTCACTGCCATCACAACTAAGCCATCTTGCCAGCGGAAGTACCCACAATAGGGAATCAGGCTCCCCTCACACTAGGTGTGCGACCGGCAGGGAAATTTAAGTAGCCTCCCTTGTACCCGACCTGGCGCACTAAGGCGACAAAGGCAAATAGAACAGGTTAAGGGAGGAGGAACATCGCGGAGCTCTGAGACAACACCGGTCCTTGCTGGGACCCCCCCCCCAGTCCGTTACCTGTTGACTGTATACCCTGTACTATCTAACCGGTTACAGTAAACACCCGTTACTGTGGAACTTGGTGTCCGTGTCTCCTTCAGAACTGTTTAAATCCACACTTACAGCATCATCAAGCTGCCAACCTCCATCAAGTGCAGCTCCTGGCCCACTCATCCTGTGGGGAGCGTCCCATCTAGCTGCCATCCATCCCCCGGAGGCCCAAGCAGCGCCGGTGAAGTCACCGGAATTCCCGCAGGTGGCATCATGACAAGTAAGAATTATCCCCTATCCGTTCTATCACCCCTTATTGATCTGGACCACTGGGCCCCACAGCCTCGGCCGTGGAACCGTGACAGGAGAAGCAACGCCCGAGATGTGAAGACCCCGGCTACGGTGAGTCACCCAGCAACCCAACCAATGGCCAAAACACTAAATGGGCATATTTCTAGACCTCTTGCCCTGAAAATTTTGATCTTTAGACTTGTGTATACTGAGGCTTTCCACAATCTTATGGCGGCAGCTATCCCTTGGTACTCAGTCCCAGGCTGCCCCTATTTTTTCCAGTGTGTCGCCCCCGAGTTACACCAGCAGGTATCGCAAAACATCACCATGCCCTGACCAACACAGCTACTGGAAAGGTCTGCATAATGACTTGTGGACCATTGCTTTTGACCAGGCATGCTACTTTTCCCTGGCATCACACTTCGTCATTCTTTTTGAGGCCGAGACCAAGTTGGGCCCTGGAAGCACACATGTTCTACTGATACAAAGGATTGCAGGCTAGTTCCATTAGGATTTCCTCCACCTCCTACACCAGTAGCTTACCTCCTCATCCTCATCCTCCATCTATGAATTGTCATCTCAGAGCCTGTTGTCCTTATCAGTTGGAAGCTGGAAGCACTGCAGCACTGATTTGATGAAGCAGCAACAGGCTTTGCTGAATCTAATTTTTTTAGGTGACAAATAGCACACCACCGCAGAGCTGTGAAAAATCTATAACAGACCAAACAGAACTGTGGCTCTCATCATTGAACGTACAACCTATATATGGCTACCATTATGTCTGGGTACCTTTCCTGTGACCCTTGCATTTTACATATTTTGGCTAACACTCATTTCTGGTTGTGCACCCTTCTTGAATCTCACTACAAGGTGAAATTACTTTCATCCATCCTGCTGTGGAAAGGGCTAGTAAAATGATGCAATACCAGAAGGCCATAGTTGAATGATTAGTAAAAATAGTACCATCTGATGAAGCTAATGGCAAAGGTCATAGTTTTCTGGGCGACTAAGGAGGAGAGACACACACCAGCTTCAACAGAGCCAGCGGAACTTTAGACCCTCCCAGTGAACAGGCCATGGCGTATAGGGTAGTCTACAAAGAAGGAAAAATCTTTGGAAGATCATGAAGGATTACCTAGCTGAGTGTACCAGCATCCTCAATGATTCCTTTTTACCTTACAACTATTGCGTATCTAAGCTGACCATGTAGCATGAGTTGTCCTTGCCTGCCTGCAGCTAATATTTTGTCAGAGCAAACTTTTATTGGTGCTAGGGCATAGTAACTGATGGGGAATCTGCCTGAAAATGCTGACAGGCTGACTCTTATTAAAATGAGCAAGGTCTGGATTGACCCAGACTTCTCAAACCCACCAGATGAGAGTAGTCAAATATAAAGCCAATTTGAATGTTCCTGTTTTCCTGGTGCATTCCTTTGCACACCTTTACATGCAAAAAAAGTAATGCACCTCATGGTTTCTTCTTTTTCCTATTTTTCCTCCACCATATTAAGAGGGTTATCATGTGGCCCTCGCTCAACATTTCAACATTTTATTAGGTAAACTAGCAGCCCTCGCTCAAACATATAAGAGGGTAAACAGGTGGTCTTTTCCCCATATTTTAAAAGGATCATCAAGCATCCCATACTTCAAATTTTAGAAGGGTAAACAAGTGACCTTTAAACCATATTTGAAAAGAGTAAGCAGGCAAGCCTCTCCAAATTTTAAGAGCGTCATAAGCTGTCCCGTGCTCCAAAGTTTAACAAGGTAAACGGGCAATTCTTAATCTAAATTTTAAGGGGGTAAACAGATGAAGCTCACTCCAAATTTTAAGAGGGTCATTATGTGATCCTCACTCTTAATTTTTCCAAGGTGTGTGAAGCCCTCCTTTATAATTTTATGTGTATGTGTATGATGCCTACATTTACAATCCTCTTCCATACAGTATATCTATAGAAAGAGAGGTATACCCTCAGGGGTAAAAGTTTTTCAGACCTTGCACTTAGTAAATAGGCTTTACCAGTCTAAGGGCCACATCACACCTGGCGACGTCGGCGGCGATTTTTTTGGCGATGCTGAGCCGTGGCCTATCACCGCCGACATCGCCAATGCGTCGCCTAATGTAAATAGGTGAGGGCGACGCATTTGAGTGCTCACCTGGTTTCACAGCAGCGCCTATGTAAACGGCCGACGGCAATCTGACAGGCGACAGGAGCCATAGGCTCCCGTGTTACGGCATCGCCGCTGGGGTTTTTAGACACAGCAGCGGCGATGCCGCCTGTAAAAAATGTGCACGCTCCCATCCGTAGCCGCTGACATCTCCGGCGACGTCACCTGGTGTGACGTGGCCCTAAGAGTTCCACTTCTTGAACATGTGAAAAAATTGTTTTCTTAGGCCCTCCAAAACATGTATTTCAGGGTGTATTGCAGTGGCTCCTTTGAATTTTTGCAACCCTTGCACTGTGACTTAGTTCACATGCTTTATGAGTCTCAGAGTCCCGCTGCCTAAGGCCACGTGCACACGTTGAGTATTTGATGAGTTTTTTTACCTCAGGATTTGTAGCCAAAACCAGGAGTGGATAATTAAATACGGAAGCGGTGCAGGTGTTTCTATTAGACTTTTCCTCTGATTGCTCCACTTCTGGTTTTGTCTACAAATCCTGAGGTAAAAAACTCATCAAATACTCAGCGTGTGCACGTGGCCTAACAATTTTAACAGAATCTGTATGGGGCATTCCTATATATTTAACACAGGGTGTATCGGAGTCCTTCTTCCTACTAAGTTTTGTCAGTCTTTGAATATTCTGCATAGGCTTTGTGTGTTTCAGCGTCCCTCCTTCATAAATTAAACAGGAATTTTTTTACCATATCACACACACACACACCTCAAACCTAGGTAAGGTAGAGAAATGTTAAAAATACATTTACCAGTAACTATTTGTGAGTGTAGTTTAATTTTTCCCTTTACTATTTCATCTTTTGTAGTCGTAAGCGACAGGGAAATATGGTGAGCGATGTCTCAGCTATTAACGAATGGAGGATATACAAGTTATTAGACAGCAAAAAATGTTTCCTAAAATTTTTGCCTGTAAAATTCATTTTTTGTTCGGTTTTGTATGTTTTATTGTCAGTTTGTAAAGGTTGAGTAATACTCTGACAACAATGTTCCCAGCAGAGACCTTGGAGTTAGTGTAACGTTACACGTCGCAACATTGCATGCAATTTCGCTTGCAACTTACTGGTTGCAGTGAAATCATGGACACATTGTTCTATTTTGTTGCCGTGTACAAATGTAACAATGTGTCCCTGGTTTCACTGCAACCAGTAAGTTGCAAGTGAAGTTGCATGCAATGTTGCGACGTGTAACCGTACCCTGATGGTGGGGTTACACGTAGCGATATCGTCCCGATATCGCATACAACGCCGCGGGAGCGCGCATTTTGGGAGCACTTTTCCCGATATCGCATCGCCGGTTTACACGCTGCGATATCGGGAAACAACGTCCCTCCGATGTGTACGCCCACCAACCCAGTAACGACCATTTAACATGGGAGTTAATGGGTGAGGTGCGAGTACGCATCGGAGTTGGGCTGTCACACGCAGCGATGCTGGTACAATGACCTTGCAATATCGGGAAGTTGAATAGCTCTGCTATTCAACTCCGATATCGTTTTGGCATCGTTCCAGCATCGCGTTGTATGCTAAAACAGTACAACGCGCACCCGATATCGGCTCCAACTCGCGACCCACGTGACTTTTTGTCGGAGTTGGGTCGGAGTTGGACGCCGATATCGCGGCGTGTAAACCCACCATCAGAGATACATCCAGTTGTCTTCCCCATGTAGTTCTCATTCTATTTGAGCACTATTTCCATCTATTTAATCGATTTTGCTGCCTCCCCAGCCCTCCTGTTAGGGTCTTCTGGAAAAATTGTTTAGTTTCCCATTGACTTCCATAATACTGAGTGCTCCATTCAATTCCATCAGCGCATCCTACATGCTAGATTCAAGTACTGAGCACTTCAGCATTTTAGTGCTCGCTCATCATTAGTTTACTGTCATATCCATCTGTTAAATCTACCATCTGTGAAAATAATTAATCTCCTGAGCCCCCATGACACATGCAAACCCCTTCCCAGCATACAAATGCATAATGTAGGAAATGGTTAAGGCAGTGGCAAGTCCTAATTGGCTCCTCCTTTCCCTTATGTTTCAGCCGCAGTAACTCCAACACAGTAAAATACTTTCCACAGCATGAGACCCCTTAAGTGTGCCCCAATACTGTATTATGGCCCCCACTGTCCTCTTACATATACTATTACGGTACCTTTAGCTCCATAGGTAATATAATGGGCCCCAATACCACACACAGTATAGTATCCCCCACAGCACCTTAGACAATATGAGAGCCCCCACAGTCCCTAACTGTTACATCATCACTATGGCCTGCTTCTGTGATATCTGCTTCTGACACCGGGTAATGGTGTATTTAGAGTGTAGGTGATGCTGCTGATAGAGGATAAGTCACAGCCAGAAACTCTAATCAGTATAGGCTCTGCCCATCTGCTATTGTTAAAGTGGATGGAACCTGCAGTACTTTCCATTCTGATGGAGTGGATGTGTGTTGTCCAAATGAAGTCATCAGCTCCTCGCTTCAGCCTATTAGAGAGCACCACCCCCATTAAAACTTTCAGCTTTCTCAGGATTCTGTCAGATTTAGTGGATTGTCCCAAATTTGTCTAAAAAACCTTTTAAGGCCAAAGGGTTCAAATATATTCCTCCCAAAAGTTTTAAATCAAAAGCAAGCCTGTCCTATTTAGTCCCCAAAGGGCCTGCAAAGCGAATCAGATCTTGAATCTACTCCCTTGTTTTTTCTGAGTTCAAATTAAAATGGTTTTCCCACATGCAAAGGGTTTTTTTCACAGCAGGAAAAAGGGAAAGATCGAAATGTGTAGTGAAGTAAATAAGAAATAGGTAATGCTAGTAGGCATTATTTTTGTCACTCAATATTTTAGTGGATGAGGGAATGGGAACAAAATGTAAATAAATTGGGGAAGGAAACTGGGTAGGGAGACTGACCCTTTAAAAAGGGATCCCTAGTCTACCCTGTACCAAAAGGTATTTGATGGTGAGAATTCTGGGCCCTTTGGGGTTTTCTCTTTACTCCTCAACAAGCCCCGTGCTGACTTCCCTTTTACCTCACCCCATGGACCCGGGAAAAGACAGCAACTCCCCCAGCTCTGGAAAACACCAAGAAACTCTAGCAAAAAAAGCACGTACGTCTTTTCATTTTCGGTCTTGAAGAGACAAAATTAGCTGATGGAAGGGGAGGGTATTTAA